>PVJO010021409.1:0-30170 GCA_004026905.1 Hystrix cristata | reverse complement strand
AACAAAATTAAAATGTTAAAAAGAGCAACTAAAACCTTTTTTCTTATTCTTTATCAGTATATGTTTGCAGTATCTTCCTTCTTATTCTTATGTATTAATCTCACTCTGTGAATAGGATAGGATTTACTTCACTTTTTTTTCTGAAGAATCACACAAGAGACATTGTTTTAGTTCATTTGGGCTGCTATAACAAAATGCCACAGACTGCAGGATCTTACAAACAATTGGAATTTATTTCTGACTGCTCTAGAGGCTGAGACGTTCAAGATCGAAGAGCAGCAGATTCGGCGCCCTCCTTGCATATAGCCCCACATAAGAGTCAAGGGAGCTCTCTGGGTTCTCTTCTATAAGAGAGCGGCACTAATCCCCCTTCCAGGGGCCCATCTGCACCGTCTGACCACCTCTAGAGAGGCCCCATCACCAAGAGCATCACACAGGTGATCAGGTTTACACCTCAGAATTCAGACCTCGGCAAATGTACATACCATGCCCTGAACTGAGTGATGGCAATATGTTTTTAAGAAAATGAACCTTACAATAGATGAGATATAAATTGTATACTATAAAACATTTTAAGTTGTTATTAGATTTAAGGCACTGTTCAGAAATTGTCCCAAGATTATATTTCTGATTGCTGCAGTATGTAGCTTAATCATATAGCTTTGTACTATATTGGGTAGTTTTTCACTGTATCACAGAGTTCTGTAAAGTTTGTTGTAAGTACCTGGCCTGACAAGATTACCTTAATACTTTATTCACTCTGCCGGTGATGAGCTTTCGCTTTATAGTTTTACAAAGCTGATCGCATTTTGTAAACTATTGGCTCTGTAGCTTATTCTCAACCCAGCAATTTCTTATTTATTGGGTTTGAACTGAAGTTATAGCCCAAGATACATCATTGCTAGCTTTAAAAACAAAAGATCGATAAAAGCTCAGCTGTCAGCACCATTGTTAAATCTGTCCCTTATCTATCAGGCTGTGGCATATAGCAGCAGAGTATGTAATTACGATTCTTCATAGCTTTACAAACTTTCTCCGACATCAACATGATTATTTCCTGGGAAGCTATAACTTTAAGCAATTCCCTGAACTTCAAACTGCATGAATCAGCACCTTGGATTTAAAATGTGAAGTGTCAGCAAATCATCTTTTAAAAATCAGTATTTCCCAGAACACTCGGCTTGAGAAAAAAAGAAAGCCGTGTGGATCTCCAAAATTTTCAGAGACCTGTGTGGGTTGGTTTGTTTATTTAGATTGCAGGCTATTATTTAAAGGGATTTCTAAAATCTCATAGTACTAAGAGTAGCCAGACAAAGAACAGGTGTGAGTACTCAAGAAAATGTAAATCTCAAGATTCAAAACAATAAGAGAATGTTTAATTGCAAAACGAGGTTTTACTTTCTAAAGAGTTTAAATTATTTGTTTTAGTGAAAAACAGTTTTCTTTTTTAGACAAGGTCTCACTATGTAGTGTAGGCTGGCCTTGAACTCCAGGAGATCCTCCTCTCTCAGCCTCCAAAGTGTTGGGACTACAGGCAAGCACCATGATATCTAGCTAAAAAATCTTCCTACTGAATTAAAAAGCAATTTAACTTTCATAAAGGTTTCAAATTGATCTGGCTTTCTCTTTATACACCAAATCTAAATATAATGTTGTCTAAAATGATAATCTGATAATATCACATGGATGAATAGTTTTTAAATTCTCCACAAGAATGTAGTACATAGTTCTGCTTCCAGATGTATTAAACGTGCTTGGAATGGACCAACTCTCCCACTGGCAAAAAAAAATAAAAATACTAAAACATTTAAAGGCACATATATTTAGGCACTGAAGACCAGTACAGGTCATGATCACAAAAGTATCCAGATTCTGAAACAGGGGAAGGAAATGATCCTAGAGTTGAGGCAATAGTTCTGTCTAGCAGCATTTGTCAACTCAACCTGGTAGACTCTAAGTCAATAACTGGAGCAGCAGATTCCAGCAGGGGCACACTACTGTAGTAAAGAAACTAGGCACCAAAACCAGGTGTGAAACATTGGCTAATAATGAACATGAGGTAAATGCAAGGGGCTAGGAGACAAACATTGGAGTTGAGAGGCCACCAGTGACAAGACACTCAGGTAAACAGATCAGCTTCCAGGTTAACACATCTGAAAGGTACAATGAGGAAGATAGGGTGAGGGGCCAGAAGGACTCAACAGCAGATTACTGATCAGCACACAAAAGGACCTGGCTTCTGTCTCCAGCATAACATCCACCCCAAACGAGAAAACATGAATTTGGGTCTTTTCTTTCCTTTTTTTGATCAGGTTGGCTAGGGGTTTGTCTATTTTGTTTAGTCTCTCAAAGAACCAACTCTTTGATTCATTGATTCTTTGTATTGTTTTCTTGGTCTCAATTGCAGCAAAACCAAAGAAGTCCTTAGGCTAAGCAGAAACACATTAACACTCCCAAAGAGTAAAAGTCAGTTCGAATTAGCCCAAGGAAACACTATGTTAAAGTGACTGACTCTGGGCTAAGTACTAGGAACAATCTTATCTAAAAGAAGATAACATCAAGATATAGCATTATTTCTGCAATTCTTTGTGCAGAATATCTAACAATGGATGAAGAGTTTTAAAATTTTGTATCATTTAATTTACTTCAATCAAGATTATATAACAAATAGCTTAAAAATCGGATAGCGATTTAAAAAAAAAACGCTACTGCTTTCAGGAATTCAAGAGTAACTGTGATTCCAGAAAGTTAGAAGATATGTTATTTCAGGAAATAATAATAATTTATAAAAAACCAACATAGAAGATACAGACCAAAAACATACAATAACTACAATTAAATTTAATAAAGCTCAAGAAAGAATTGTAAATTGGGAGACTGGTCAACCAGAAAATACTATGACTAAAGGAAACAGATTTTCAGAGGATGAAAAGAAAATAAAAGATTCAATAAAAGGTATAACATGTATACTAGCAGACTTTATAGAAAGTGTAAAGTGAAAGACAGAATTCATAAAGCAGTATCTGAACAGATACTGAAAAAGAGAATTTTCCAAAAGAGAATTGGCACAAATACAAAAATCACTTGATCCTCACAATGGATGAAGATACAGAAAACCACACCTCAGAACCTCAAAGCAAAGATTCTGTAAACAAAAGAAAAGGTGAAAAACCTTCAAAACACCATCCCAACAACACGTCATTTTCAAAGAAACGAGAGAGATGCTAAATTCTCAACAGAAATTTGAGAAGTAGAATGTTAATGGGCCCCGGCCAGAGGCCTCTACCAGAGCACTGACTATCTGGATTCCTTTGCCTGATGACCATCAAGAGTATAAGAAAAGTTTGTAAAAGTAAAAAAATGAGTTTATTCTCAATTCGGTCCAATTATGAGGGTAACTAGTTTGCCCTCCTCCAACTGAACAGAAGAATCACTGTGTTCTGAGTACGGGGGCCTCCTTCTACAGATGCTTTCTTGTTTCTTGCTGTGCTGAATAAAGAATTTGTCAAGACAAGCGAAAAGGTAGAGAGGTTTTACATCCATTAAAGGAATTAAAGGTAGGAAAAGAAATACGCTCCACAGAGTGAGTGCAGGTCAGTTAAAGGTGAGAAAAGAAGTACAGTCTACAGAGTAGGGAAGGCAACTGAAAGAGAGCAATCACAGGGGCCAAGAGCTAATGGCAGTCATCTTTGTACCCTCATTCCTCAGACTAACATGAGATTTCTGCTGTCCTGTCAAAAACCTGCTTGAGTTCACAGAAGAACTGAAGACAGCATTCTGATTGGTTCTGGGTGCAGGGCTTAGGCGGCATGTCTGCTGGGTCTCCACAATCGACAGGTCACACCCACTTGCCCCGTTGGCTGGCTATACCTTAATCTCTTACCTCGAAAGTACTTCAGTTTACAGGTGAGATAGGACAAAAGCAACAACTATACACGTAGAGATTGTGCCAGGCTTTGACCCACCAGAGGGCCCCCCCAAAATTTTGAAATTCTGGTTTGGTTAAAAATTCCTTAGTTTAAAAATTCCTGAGAGTGAAGTGTCACTCTCAGTTGAGGAAGCTGGTGAAAGAGATTAAAAATCCTAATTTTTAGCCAGGAGTGGTGTCACACACCCATAATTTCAGCAGTCAAGAAGGCTGAGGCAGGAAAATCGCAAGTTCAAACCCAGCCTGAACAACTCAGCAACTTAATTTTTGTCAGGTCCTCAGGTTAAAGACCCTTATCATTTTCTCTACTTATAACTGAAGTTTTTTCTGTAAATTCCTAATTCTGTTTTAACTTCCATTTCTAGTAAAGCAAGGACGCATGTTAGATGATAACAGGTGGACTAATGTTTAATAATTATGGTGCCTACCCAGCAAGAACTTTTTAAAATAGGAAGATCTGACTAAGGATGGTTTGGCTTTTTTTTCCCTTGGTGGGTAAGATTGGATGTCCCTAAATTGTTGTTTTGCTTCATTTGTTTTCACAATAAACTGGAGGCCTTGGGCAATAAAGCAAAGCCTAAAAAGTATAAACTTTAAAAAAAAAAGTGTACACTTTAGACTGGCCATGTGTACATTTTGATACAATGGGAAATGATTCTAAACCCAGAGCAAATTCTTTCAAAAATGACTAAAACCTATGAGAAATTTAAGGCAGGAAGGAAAAGCTTCAGAAGGCAGGAGCCTAGGCTGGTTGGGCACTGAGTACCCTGTACTGGTTGAGACGTAAATTTCTTGTCTTTTAACTAAGAACCTTAACCTTAAAAATGCAAAAATAGGATTAAGAATTGCGTAGGGCTATGAAAAGGGAAATCAGATCCACGCTCTATCGTTTTGATAAATCTAAACAAAAGAACACAATATTATTTTAATGTTTGTATGCATGTGTGTATTGTGCGTTGTGTCTACTTGTACACTTATGTTTGTAAAATGTTTACATGGTACCAAATCAATTTAGAAAATGTAAAGCCAAATACCTTTCAGTTCACATGATTTAAGTAAATCCTTCACAATTAAGTTAATTTAAATTTGTTGGTAAGACCTGTAAACATAAATTGGCCATGTTGGTAGCAAATCAGGATTATATTTCAAGTTCTTGAGATGCATTTAAAGGCCTTTGTGTCTCAAGTGAGGCAATTTTGGATTTTTTTTATTCTTTTGGCAAAAGAAATAAAATATTGACTGTTTTTGTCTGATGTCTTGCATTTGCAAGTAACCTAGAGTTAACTGTTGAAAATAAATTGGGTGAGTATAAATGAGGTAGATACTTATCAACGTATGTGCTATAAGAACACCTAAGTTGTCTACAATTAACTTAAACACCAAAAAACACTTGCTAAGTGTAATTTGAGTATTCTTGGCTTCTTAAAACCAATAAAAGATAACATATTTGGGCCTATTAGATGTATGTCATAGATTGTTGATACATATAAAAAACAATTTGTTTTTTATACACAAATGTGGTATCTGCACTATCAAAATGATCCTTCAGTAAGTTTAAAGTACCTATTGTAGAAGGACTGTAACTATTGAGAAATGAAGATTTTCATCTAAGTACAATTTCATCTATTATATACAGTTTGCTAAGGTACAGAAAATAAGCTTTGAACATTAAATTTTAAGATAGCCTGGCTACCTAAATGCAGAAGACTGAAGCTGGTCCCATATATCTCACCATGAATTAAACTATGATAAAAATGGATCAAATGTCTAAATATTAAAACAGAAACAACCAACTGGAAGATAAAATAGGTAAACCTCTTAAAGTCATAGATGTAGGTGAGGCCTTTCTGATCAGAAGCCTGACTGCACAAGAAATAACAGCGAGAATCAATAAATACAATTATACAAATTCTGCACAGCAAAGCAAACAATTAACAGAGTAAAGACGCAACCTACAAAATGGGAAAGATTTGCCAGCTATTCCAGATAGAGGATTAATATCTAGACTATATAAAGAACCCCCCAAAAATTAGACCACCAAAAATAAAAAACCCACTCAAAAACTGGGTAAGTGAAATGAATAGACACTTCTGAAAAGAAGTACAAATGGTCAATAAACAAATACAAAAAGGTTTGACAGCTCTGGCCATTAGAGAAATGCAAGTTAAAACACTAAAACTTCGTCTTATACCAGAAAAGAATGGCAGTCATCAAGAAATCAACTAATAACAAATGCTGGTATGGGAGCACTGAAAAAGGAAATCTTCTACATTGTTTGTGGGAATGTAAACCAGTACAACAATTATGGAAATCAGTATGGACATTTTGAAAAACTAAAAATAAAAATTCCTCTTGACTCAACTATTCCCCTTCTACGTATATTTCCAAAAGAGCTAAAGACATCATATTACAGAGCTACAAAATAGCCCGATCCTGGAAGCAACTTGTATGTCTCTAAACAGATGAATGGATAAAGAAAATGTGGTATCTACACATAATGGGATACTACTCAGCTATAGAGAAAGATAAAATTCAGTTATTTGTAGGAAAATGGATACACCTGGAAAACATAACGTTAAGTGAAATAAATCAGACATACAAGCTTAAAAACTGTATTGTTTCTCTTATTTGAGTAATACAAAGTACAAATAAAGAGCAAAATAAAATTTTGATAAAAAGAATCGGAAGATAGCTTTTGCAAATGGAAAGAGACTCAAGAGATTGAGAATAAACGGAGGGAGAGGGGGGAGGGGATGTAAAAAGATTTACATGTCATGTACCTGTACAAACACCCACAATGAATGTAAGCACTATATCACAAACATGAACTAAAAAGAAGAAAAAACAAAGATAATTAAAACAAAGATATCAAAAATAACAAAGACAAACAAAAGATAACAAAAGATAATCAGATACCTAGAAGGGGAATAGTTGGGTCAAAAGGAATTTTTAATCTTAGTTTTTCAGAAATGTCCACACTGATTTCCATAATGGTGGTACTGGTTTACATTCCCACAAACAAAAAGGGGATCTAGAGACGGAGGGAAAGAAATGGGTGGGCAGGGAAAGGAGAATAAAAAGAATCGAGATATATTAAGTGTATGTATCAATTTTCTAAGAAGAACGTAAGGTTCATGTACTGCAAACTAATAAAATTTTTAAAAATTGTAAGCTAAATAAAGCAATCTTTACACAAGGAAGAAAATAAAAGAGTTCCCTTCTAGCCAGGTATTGTAGCACACCCTTGTAATCTCAGCTCTCTGCGAGTCTGAGGCAGGAAGATCTCAACTTTAAGCCTGGCCTGGGCAAGTTAATAAAATAATAAATAAAAAGGGGCTCAAAATAAAAAGGGGCTGGGGGTGTGGCTCAGTGTAAAGGCCCTGGCTCCATTCCCAGGACTATAGAAAGAGACAGAGACAGAAAGAGAGAGACAGAGAGACAGAGAGAGTATTTTTTTGTTGTTTGTTTTTCATAATGAATTGAGGTTTATGGAATGATTTTCTTTTCATCTTTTGAGGTAGTTATATGATTTTTCTCCCTTGGCTTGCTAATTAACAAAATTCTTTAATAGATATTTTAAATTTAAATTTGCTTTGCATTATTTCGTTGTTTTTTCCTAGTACTGGGAGTTGAACTCATAGCCTATTTTTTTTTTTTTTTTTTGAGACAGGATCTTACCAAGTTGCTAGAACTGTTTCAGCCTCCCAGAATGAGAGGATTACAGGTTTGGGCTATCACCTGACATAGCTTTGTATTTCTTTGATAAGCCCCTGGTGATTCTGATATATTACCATTTTAGATTGTATTTTGACTCTATTTTTGCCAACTAAAAAAGAAGTCTTTTTCCTCAAGTTCATGAATATCATGAATGTGGTTGGCCTATAGTTTTCCTTCACCTTGTTATTCATGACTGCTTTTTAATCAAGGTCTTTTTGCCCCTTGAAAAAGTGTGTACAACATTGGAATTATTGCACCATTGACTTTGACTAGAACTTGCCTATGAAATTGTCTGAGCCTTCTTTGTGTGTGTGTGTGTGTGTGAGTGTGTGTGTGTGTGTGCATATGTTGGTGAGAGAAGGTTTAAGTATTTTTTCAGTTTTTGTAACAAAGTTCTATTGAGTTTTTTTCTTTTGCGACATAGTTTTTTCTAGAAACAGATCCACTGAGCTTGCTTCAAATTAGTTTGCATGGAATCGTTTATGGGGCTTGTTTCTCCAAACTCCTACTGCATCTTTCACAGTATCCCTTTGGTGGTTCCTAATACTGCACAGTTATTCCTCATATTTATTGAAGTCATGTAGCCGGGTTCACTTTGATTTCTCTCTTCTTCCCCATGTTATCTGACTCCACAAGGACGATCTTGCTTATTTGCAGTAACTCTTCTTCTTTGCTTTGCTCTTTTTTTGGTTAGTAGCCACCTGTGTAACTTTAAATGATATAAATGACTTTTGGTTTAGTGGTGTTGTTTCAAATTTCCACCAGTGTTGACTGAAACGGGCAGCTTGAGATAATGGCTCTTCCTTGAGACGTTCTTCAAAATGTTGCTTGCAGTTTATTTTCTAAGTCAGCCAACGATGCCCTACCTTCCCTTACCCTGCATCTCTTTTTAAAGCCTTTCATATATAGCTCATCACAAAGTTTCCACTTAATTTAGAAGCAGACCACAAAACATCCTGTTTTCACAGCTCACTAGTCATACGTCTTAGCACCAGAGTTTCACCTCTGCGGTCTCTACTTCCTCCTGTCTGAGGTGGGAAAGCTCACGGGGCTATTGAGAGACTAAAATTAGGGATGATTGTTAGCGTGACTTTCACAGAGTAGGTGTTCAGGAAATGTTGTTTTTCTGCTCCTGGTGTTAAAATTCCTGCTATCAGAACATGCTGACATTTCTGTTGGAAGATGAGAAAAAATGACCATGTACACTCTTTGTAGTACTTTCTAATCTAGCTGAGTAATTTAATTAATCTAGATTATTAGGATTAAGTGAGGAGAGCACCATTCTCTGCCTGCGCATATGTATTTTATTAGGCAGAATAAAAATAAATTGAGAGTGGCATTGTGAGAAATCTAACCTGTTCTATTTCTCTATATTTCATTACCCTTAGAATAGTGGTTTATAATTCCTTTTGCATTGCATTCACCTTTGAGAATCAAGTAAAAATCATGGACAATCTCTTCCCCAAAATGAAAATTTGCATATTCTTTCTAGATGAAATTCCACATTTGATATCTAGAGATTAGAGAACCTTTGAAGAATATTCATGAAAGGAAGGTTAAGAATCCAAGTTTTCAAAAGTTATAATTTTCTTAATGTTATCCGAATGACATATTTCTGACATCACTGAAGTTCCTATTCTGTGCAGACTAATATATCCAGAGTTAGAAGATGAGTTTGTGAAGGACAGGTAGTTTTTTTTTTATATTATTCCTTATAGTATCAATCCTCACAATTTTGAAAAGAAACTGGAAACAGCTTATGAGCTTAAGCAAAATGGAAAAACATTTTCAACTCCTATCAAGTTCTGTGAGGTTCTACTGAATCTTATTTTGAAGGCATTTAATACTTCCAGAATTCCTCTCTGTCTTCCCTTTACTTCGCATTCTAATCTGTCCTGGGATGATTTTGTATAAAAGTAGCTTGTAAGGTAGTAATGTGCTTAGTATGTTAATAAAAAGAGCAGAATGCCCTTTATATTTGTTTCAGAAAAAAATAGGGTTTTGTTAGATAATACATGAGAGAGGCAGGTAGTTTCCAAAGGACAGACACAGAGAGTGAAGGACAGAGGGACAGAAAGAGACAGAAAAATAAGGACAGAGACAGGGAGACAGAAAGACAGGCAGAGAAAATTAGTAATATTCTCATCTGACATAAAACACAGAGGTTAAAAAAAAGTCAAAATCCAAAATGTTCTCAAATAGCTAACAACAAAGGGATCTATACAATAAGGAAAAATTTAAAGGAAATAATTTTGAAGACTTGCTTTTTAAAAAAAAAAACAGTGATATGTATAGTAACATATCCTGCTTTAAGGTGGTGTGAGAATTAACTGAGGTAATACATGCACACATCCTTCTCATAGTAGCTGATACACACAGTAACCAAGATTTTTACTAGTTTCTACTCTTGTTAAAATGATGTATAAAGTGCTGGGTTTTAGTTTCTTTTGCTACTTTTACAAAATAAATAAATCATTTTCCTGGGGGAATGGTTAATCATTACAAGTGAACTATTTATTTCTCAGGGTTTGATAGAATTATCCACATATGAAAAATTATTTGCTGGCCAGAAACAAGTACCTATCTGCAGGTCTTTTTATATGAGCACAAATTTTATGCTTATTTAGTTGTTAATGATCACAGAATATAGTTTCAAAGCTCAGAGAATATACAGAAGCAAAAACGATGCTTAGTCGTGCGAGTTTCAGGGGTAGGAAAGGATGTACATAACAGAAATAATTGTATATACCTCCTTTCTAGGGTCTAGGATATTTATTAGAAAAATCTCAGTCCTAAAGGACACAGATAAATTATGGACAAATGGCCACACAGCCTGCTAAGTCTGTTTCCAGTCACCACTTTATTCTGATGGGCTATTTGATATACAGTATCTCTGTTAGACATTGGTATTGCTGATTTATTGAAGAACATTCGTAAAGACTTGTACGCTTGGGACTAGTACTCTTAAAAGTACTCAGGGGTACTCTTAAAGGAATCAGAGGATATTCTTGTGTTTTGGATAAGAGGACCTATTTGACTTCAGAACTAAATCTAATCCTTGAAATTTCATTTGGACAAATTTAGGCCAATGTCTTAACATCTCCACGTCGATTCTATCATCTACAAATGGAGATTCTAAGAGCCTGTACCTTATAAGGTGACTGTGCACATTAATTAAGACTCTGTATGTTTCTGCACTGAGCTGAGAATGTAGCAAGTACCTAGAAAAAAAATTCCATACCATCTTAGTATTGATCATTCTGAATTTACGGACTCTAACCTAAGGAGGTTAGAATAAAATCAAATGGAAGGATAGATCAAAATCTTAAAGCATTTTATTTGTCTAAACAAATCAGTGAACATTGCATAAATGAATTGCCACACATAGAAAAAATTAAATGTTCAAATTAATAGGAGGAGATAAAGCATTCATGGTTATTTCTTGAAGTAGTGGAAAAAAAAAGTCAAAGACATTCTCGCCTTCTCAGAAGTGAGCCTAAAGTGCTCTTCCAGGAAGGCTGTCACCACGTATAACCTGGGACCTTCACCACCTGTTAGATTATATCAGCATTATTTGAAACAGTTATACTGTATAATAGATGGTTATGACGAATGACTCTTAATGCCTTCATGAAATGTGTGCTATACTATTTTCCAAAGATCATTTCTCTGTCATTTTAAGGGACAAGCCTAGGAAGACATACTGGAATACATAAATGATTCACTAACTCTCAAAGACAGTTGTGATAAATATTTATATTGGTCATTTACCATCCATTTAGTACTTAGCGGGTTATTACATCCACACTTACTAGGTTAGATGTTTCCAGTATTCGCATGTGAATGATTCTTCTTAGCAGCTCTAATGAAGTATAGGGGAAGCAAGGCCAATACCCAATTAATACAAGACACCTCTGCACCTTAGTACCACATTTGCTAAGCAACTACCCCCTTTGTTTCAAAATGCAAGGTATTTTTATTCATTTTATTCATTTATACACAGTAAATTTCCACACCGTTTCATAGGTTGCTATGACTGCTAGATCCAGAATCCAGTAGAAAATAACTTGGCCTTACAGTAATAGTACTTCAGAAAAATGAGAAATTAATAAAATAGAAGCAATATATGATAGCACTGAAGTGATAATGGTCACCTTTACCTTCCAAAGAATCCTGATATGCTATGCCCTAAATAAACTGTAAGTTGAAACAAGCAACAAATCACTTAGTGCTTACAGAGCGACTACTATATACTGCAGAAACAATGTATAGTGACGTTTTATGCTTAGGATTTAGTGGCCCATAGTGTAGTGGTAGTGACAAACTTTTAAACAGAAATTTTAGACCACTGAAATATGTGCGGTGACAGAGACACAAGCATTTACTTTGTCCAAAAGTGGTCAAAGAAGTTTCACAATCAAGGGGAAACTCACAAATGGTATTTACTACATTCTAGATCTATCTGCTATTTATAGAAACACCCATCTATAATAGTACATCTCTTTCCATTCCAAATGAGTCTCAAGTAACTTGAATATGATGCATTGAATTGCCTGAGTTTCATCTTAAAGAATCCTGAGCAGGCTTTAGCTAGGTAAAAACATGGTAAAGTAGAAGGACACGCCCAGCTAAGCAAAGATTTCAGCACAGAGGAAGCAGAATGAGTACAGCAAACAACAAACAACTCATTCCTACCAGAGCTTGAAGTATTAGGTTGATGTGCAGTGGTACCTCCGAGTTTTCATTTTCCTGATGGTTGGTAAGCTTGATAATTTTTTAGATATATGTGTCCCTACTTGTGTGAAGCCTATTGTGTATAATCTTTCTGGATTTGGCACCATGTCATCTGGCTGGTTCTTTATTGCTAAATAGTTCTGTGGATTTGATCAAAGACAGCTGGAGCATAAGTAAAAGGAACGAGATCCTTGAGCCTATACAGGCACCATTAAAGATTGTGCAGCCAAATACAACGTGAAGCCAAAGTCAGGAAATATATAATCACTCCATGTAGGAAAGGGCTTTTCTTTTTAGGCAATCATGTATAATAATCCTTCTAGTCTAACCACCGTGGTCTTGCTTATTTTTTGTTAGGGTGGATACAGGTTACTTCTTTTTGATTTTCACAGATCCATCCCCCTTCTCTGAATGCATTTTAAAAACAAATTCTCTGAAGGCTTTGCTACTTAACAGTTTATGGTCAGGTCCCTCAGTGCCAGTTGGTCCCCAGGGCCCAGGACAGCAATCCCAGTGGCTGGTAAGGTCGGGTTTTATGATGAAGCAGAATAATAAACTACTGCAGGTCATATTAAGGTACTTTTTAGCCAAATTCAAGCAATAACAAGGTTTAGAAAAAGGGGTCCTCAGGCTGTATTTATCTGGAGCCCAGTAAGTATAATCTCACCCATTCTGTAATCCACAATGGTCACCTTACTAAAACATTAGAATTTCGATGGGCAGTAGTTACAAAAATTTTGAGAAAATGTTTAAAAAAAAAAAAGAGCAAAGCAAATTCCGTTTGTATTCTTATATTAGATTTGAATTAAGAAACACAATAACAAAGAAAACCAAATTCTTTTGCTCGTGAAACAAGTCTAGTTCTATCAGAAAAGTAAATTTAAGCATAGTCTTAGAATCCTTTTTTAAAATGAAAACTGACATATATATTACAGTTTGAGAAGGCATATCACATAAACATGCCAGGCACCAAGCATTACAGTTTAATAATTAAGATATATTGTTGTTATTGTTGTTTGTGTGTATGTGTGTGATAGCGCCTTTAAAACTTATTACACACATCAAGCTTTAACAGAAAACAACTTCCAACTCAGACTGATCTATCCTGTAAAACTGTCTTTCAAAATTTATAGAGAAATAAGGTCTTTCCATGACAAAGAATACCTCAAGAGACACACTTCCACCAAACCAGTGCTACAAAAAAATTTCAAGGATATCCAAAGAAAGAGACAATGAAGCCAATGATGCCAAAAAGTTTAATGGAATGAAAATACTAGGCAAGATGAGCAGTTAAACAGAAGGGAAAAAATGGGATCAGCAATAGGAAAATAATTCACTGAAGGGATAAATCAATACCTTTCAGTAATAATTCTCAATCTGAATGGTTTCAACTCGCCAGTCAAAAGACACAGATTGGCAGATTGAATTTGGAAAAGAAAAAAAGCAGTATGCTATACACAGGAAACACATTTCATAAAAAAAATAAATTTAGAGACTAAAAATCAAAGGCTGAAAAACAATATTCCATGCAACGAGCACCTGAAAACAAGTAGGAGTAACTCTCCTATTTTCAAAGTGGACTTAGAGCCAAAACTGAGCAGAAGAGGCAAAGAAGGTCACTACAAATTAGTTAAGGGAACAAATCAACAGGAAGAGATAATGCATGTAAATATATATGCACCAAATAACAGGCTACCCAGCTTCATAACAAAACACTACTAGACATAAAAGACCAGATATTTTTAACACAGTTGTAGTGGTGGACCTCAATACCCCACTATTACAAATACTAGATTAACTAGACAGTAACTCAGCAAAGGAATATCACAGTGGAATAACCCTTCAAATAAATGGAATTAACAGATTATCTACAGTGCTCCCCCCAACAACAGAATACACATTCTTCTCAGAAACACATGAAACTTTCTTCTAAATGGACCATAAATGCATGTTTAAATAGATGCAAAAGAACTGAAATTATCCCCTGTGTATTATCAGATCATAGTCTATTAAAATTAAAAATCAATGACAAAAGAAACCGCAGAAATTTTGAAAATATATGGAGATTAAACAATATAGCTTTGAATAACCAGTAGCTCAAGAAAGAAAGAAATCAAGAAAGAAGTGAGTTCCTAGAATCAAAAGATAATGCCAGTGCAACATATCAGAATGCATGGGATACAAATTTCCTAAGAAGGAAGTGTACAGCCATGAATGCCCACATTAGGAAAAGAAAAAAGTGAGCTCAAATAAATAACCTAATGATACACTTCAAGATCATAGAAATATAATATAGACCTAAATACAGTACAAGGAAGGAAATTATACAAGCCAAAGAAGAACAGTACAAGGAAGGAAATTATACAGGCCAAAGAAGAAATTAATGAAATTGAGATTTTAAAAAAATCTACAAAGAATCAATGAATTGATTTGATTCTTTGAAAGAACAAACATAATAGACAAACCTTTAGTAAATCTTACCAAAAGAAGGAAAGCAAAGATTTATGTCAATGCAATCAGATACAAAAATTGGAAATTACAACAGACACCACTGGAAACCAGAATACTATTTATAACCACTGTACTTCAAAATTCTGTACTCCAACAATATGAAGAATCAAGAAGAAAGGCTAGATTCCTAGATACATATGAATTACTATATCTGAACCAAAAATATATAAAATCCCTGAATAGTTCAAACAGGCAATGAAATTGAAGCAGAAATGTAGGCTGGTCCAACTACTGTGGAAATCAGTGTGGAGATTCCTCAAAAAACTACAACTAGAGGTTCCATTTGACCCAGCTATTCCTCTGCCCAAAAGAATGTACCTTGAGAACATACTCTTAAGTGAAATAAATCAGACACTCATGAGTACACACTGAATTGTTTCTCTGATATGAGAAACCATAGTGCAAATAAGGACAAAGAGGTATAATAGATATTAGGTAAAAGAAAGATAATATTCAAGAGAGGAGAACTAGAAAGGGAGAAAGGGGAAAAGAAGGAAGGGAAAAAGAAAAGAAAAAGGGGGAAAAAATGGAAAAATGTAAATAAACCTGCTGTAAATAGGGAAAGGTGGGAGAATAGGAAGGAGGGATGAGGAAGAGGAAAGGAAGCCAAGACACATCATGTACAGGTACAAAATAACCATGATGAATGTGATCAATGTGTATACAACGTACCAATACATGTTCCTGGAAAAAAAAATTTAAAGAAAATAAAAGAAATTAAAAACCTATCAACTAAGAAAAGCCCAAGACCCCAGAGATTCTAAATCTCACTGAATTCTAAAAGACCTTCCAAGAGGATAGAACACCAATAGTCACCAAGCTATTTAATAAAATTGAAATGGAAGGATTACTCCCCAATTCACTCATCAAAGCTAGCACTACACTGCTTCCAAAACTAGATGAGGACACTACCAAAAGAGAGAATCACTGGCCAAATTCTTTAATGAACATAGACACAAAAATCCTCAACAAGATACTGGCAAATAGAGTATAACCAGTCATCAAAAAGATCATACATGATGACTGAGTAGGCTTCATCCCAGGGATGAAAGGATGGTTCAAAATAGGAAAATCAATAAATGTAATCACTATATAAACAGAAGCAAGGAGGAAAAAAAATCACACGATCATTTTGATAGATGCAGAAAAAGCTTTTGACAAATTCCAACATCCATTCATGATAAAAACTGAAACACAGACATAGAAGGATTTAATCCCAATCTAACAAATACTATTTATGACAAACCTATGCCGGCATCATTAAACGGTGAAAAGCCAAAAACTTTCCCTATAAAAGCGAGAACAAAACAAAGATGTCCACTAATACAACTCCTTTTCAATATAGTACTCAAAACATTAGCCAAAGCAATCGGGCAAGAGCAAGAAATAAGAGGGATACGTATAGGAAAGGAATAAATAAAATTATCACTATTTGCAGATGACATGATCTTTTACATAGAAGACCTAAAAACTTCCACCAAAAGACTCCTAGAAGTAATAATCAAATTCAACCATATAAAAGGATAAAATATCAACACAGAAAAATAAATAGCATTTCTATACGCCAATAATGAACCTACCACGAAAGATATTAGGTAAACAATACCATCCATGACAGCATCAGAAAAGTTAAATATACTTAGGAATTAACTCAGCCAAGGAAATGAAAGATCTGTACTGTCTTTTGAAACTACAGTACTCTGATAAAGGAGATTGAAAAGTGTCTCAGAAAATGGAAAGCCATCCCGTATTCCTGAATAGGTAGAACTAGTACAATAAATAGCCGTATGCCCAAAACTAATGTATAGATTTAATGTAATCCTATTCAAAATAAAGACAGCATTTCTCAAAAAGCTAGAGAAAACAATCCTAAAATGCATATAGAACCAGAAGAGACCCAGAACACCAAAAGCAATCCTGGGTAAAAAGAGCAAAGTGGGAACCATCAAAATCCTGGTACTGAAATTATATTCCAGAGCTACAGTGATTTTTAAAAAGCATGGTACTGGCAAAACAATAGACATGTGAATCGATGGAATAGAATAGAGAATGCAAAAATAGATGCAGGCACACTTAACCATTTGATTTTCCAAAGAGAGGCCAGAAACATACACTGGAGGAAAGACAACCTCTTTAATGAATGCTGCTGGGAAAATCAGTTATCCAAACGCAGAAGATTGACATTTAACCAAAATCTCTTACCACATACTAAATAAAAATCAAAATGGATCAAAGATCTAAACATCAAAACACAAACCTTTAACCTGTTGCTTGATAAAACAGGTAAAACTCTTGAAAACATAGATGTAGGCAAGAAATTCCTGAACAGAACTCCAATTGCACAAGAAATAACATCAGGAATTAACAAATGGTATTATATCACATTGAAAAGCTCCCACACACCAAAGGAAACAACAAATGGAGAGAAGAGACAATCTATAAAATGGGGGGATATTTTTTGCAGCTATACCACGGACAAAGTACTATTATCTAGAACAGTGGTGACAAACCTAAGGCATGCATCCCACAGTGGGCTGTTAGTGTCACTATAAGGTTCATCATCACATCTAAAATATATAAAGAAATCACAAAAAATTATACCCCTCCAAATAAAAGACCTAGTCAAAAATGGACAATTAAAATGAATAAACACTACTCTGAAGAAGAAGTACAAATGGCCCATAAATACATGAAAAAGCGTTCAACATTGCTGGTCAGTAGAGAAATGCAAATTAAAACAACATAATTCCATCTTACTCCAGAAAAACCGGCTATGATCAAGAGATCAAATAACAGAAACTGGCATGGCTGCCATGAAAATGGAACCCTTCTTCATGGTTGATGGAATGTAAATTAGTACAACCAATATAGAAACCAATAGGGAGATTCCTTAAAAAACTAAAACTAGAAATTCCTTTCAACCCAGCTATCACCCTTCTAGGCCTTTTCCCAAAAGTGTTAAAGATACCATATTACAGTGATACGAGCGTACCCTTGTTTATAGCAATACAATTTAAAAGACCTAAATCTTGGAAGTAGCCTGTACGCCCATCAGCAGATGAACTGATAATGAAATGTGTTTATACACAATAATGTGATACTCTGCAATAAAGGATAAATTTGAGTCATTTGTAGAAAAATGGGTGTACTTTGGGGCCAAAATATTAAGTGAAATAAGTTGGATGTACAAGTTTAAATATTATATGGTTTCTCTTATATGAGAAAACTAAAGTATAAATAAATTAAAAGACAGAATAAAAGATAGGTAATAGGAAACAGAGAAATAGATCTTTTGCAAATGGAAAAGAGACCAAGACATGGAGGGGCAAGGAATTGAAAGGAGAGAAAGGAGAAGTAAAAAGCTTTAAGATGCCCATGTACATATACCAATTTCCCATGATGAATGTATTAATTATGTACCGCAAACTTGTAATAAAAGAAAAAAATTTAAATAATTAGAAAAAGTCACTAATATCTTTTAATTATCTTATAATTTAATTTTAAATAATTAGAAAAGATTACTAAGAAACCATTATTCGCAAATCCTGACTATAAAGAAAACAAAATATTGATGGAAAAGAATTGTTTTTAATGATGAGGTTGGGAAGTTGTTCAATATAAAGTTGACATACCAAAATCAATTGCGTAGTTATAAAAGAGCCATGAAAAATGTATTTTCTAACAATTTCACATATACCCATATCATTTGTAAGAGTAATAGAGTTACACATGACCCAAAAATAAATATAAAACAGGGTTCTGGACCCTTTTTGTTTTTGGAAAAAATTCATCAAACTTCATAAAAGTTGAATTAACTAGTAAAATAATTTATGTCCATAGATAAGGAACGTTAATGAACACATCAAACTACCCCTAATTTGATGAGACAATTAAATTCCATTGCAAAACACATCAGGGTTTATTTGTGAAACTTGACATGCTGATTTTATAATTCACATGGAAAAGCAAAGAGCAATGAATAACTATATTACTACTGAAAAAAAGTCAGCAGAAGAGAAAGAGCTGCTCGTAATGAACATTAAGTTATTTTAAAACCATGGTAATTGTTTTAAAGACAAAGAGAACAGCAGAATGGAATTGTTGAGTTCAGAAACAAATTCATGCATACACACAAGTAGAAAATGTACAAAACTAAGAAAAATCATTTGGAGGGATTTATAGCAGTTTGGCCCTGTATACCACCCAAATACAAGATTTTACAAATACATTTTTCTAGTAGATTAGGAATTAAAACAAAACAAAAAAAAACTGGTCTTTCATTCTTAAGTATTTGCTGGGAGCATAAGATTGGAATTAAAAAGTAATCCTGAAAAAAAAATGACACAAATGATGTTTTCTAGATACACTAACATTGATTGAATATTGCAAATCAAAATGACGAAAGCTGAATTTAGTAATGGACTCATAGAGTATTAAAGCTGGAGAGAATCCTACCAGGCATGAAGTTTCACTCTGTTGTTTTTACAGCAGAGAGAGAATCACCATGAGATTGAACAATTAACCTCAAGATCTTACACCTGGTCCATACCCTGGTGGACCTAGTCCGTTGGATTCCTGAGACAATAAGAGGCTTCTTCTTGTATCTTAAAGAAATCAGTACATATGCCAACTCCCCACAATAAATATAATCTTTATGTATGGCAAACATATACTAATTTTATTTTATTTTAAATAAAAAGGAAAAGACTCTGGAAAACAAAGTAGAAAAATAATATGTAGAAAGACTTTATATACATACACACACAAACACACAAAAAACAAATCAGTCTTCAGACAAACAGACCATTTGCCTGATATGAAAAAAACTGCCAATGGCCATAAAGGACAAAAAAACTGCAATTTCCATAACCAGCAAGCCTAAAAGGATGGTCCCACCAACTGAAGAAAATACCACTAATTTCCAGTCCATTCACAAATCACAACCACTTCCCATTTTCATGGTAAACATGTGTACTGAGGTCACAATGTATTAAAGGTGATAAACCGGGCTACAACAAATCTACCCATACCCATCAATATCAAATCAGATTGGGTGAATGGAAAGGAGGGGAGGGGAGGAGGAGGGGAAGGGGGGGAAACCAAGATGTATCATGTACAGGTACAAAATAACCAGGTTGATTATGATCATTATGTATCCAATGTACCAATACATGTTCTTGGTAAAAATAATTTTAAAAAAATTAAAAAAAAATTTAACAACATGAATTGTGAAGTTCTGTGGTCTCATGGATTCGGCTCATCTCTTTCATCAATTACAAGTCCTTCTTTTTTCGTCCCTATGGTGGCAGTCAGAAGACACAAAAGACAGCATTCCTGGCTTAGACAGATCAAGAAAACTGGGAAGTCAATCCCAGAAAAAAATATCCTGGAAGAAGACATTCTCTACAACTGAGATAACTAGAATGAAGAATAAATATGAAGTATTTGACTGTGTGCAGAATCTTTCAAATCTATTTGATCTTCGCATAGATCCTTTTAAGTAAGGATTATCAATCCTGTTTTACAGATGAGGAAATGAATGACCATAGCTAACAAGGACTAACTAGGATTTGATCTTAGAAATCCTACCCCAAATTGAGAGTAACTGCTGTTATATCACATAAAGTCTCGCTAAGTCTTAGAAGCAATCAATAGGAATAAAAAATGGAAACCACCGTGTTTTAACCATTGTGATTAGGAGACAGTACTAAGAGACATAACAGTTCAAATTGCAAAATGCTCTCACAAGTAATGTGGGCTTCTAAACCTCTGGAGGGTGCCCGATTCCTTACATATTTCGTTGTATCAAAAATATTGTAGATTGAAGGAGTGCCAATTTTTACTATAATGTACTACAGTCCTAGGAGTCTCCACTATAATAAGATTCAAAACGCAATGTTGCTATGAGCACTAGAAATTATGTGAGAACAAGAAAAATGTTTTGGGAAAAGTAGGAATTTTGTTACTGTGTCATAATTTTCACACATCTTTCACCATGTGACCTGAAGATTTTCCCCCAAGAGAGGAAATGCATTCTCCTTGCCCTGGAATTTCAAATTGACCATGAAACTTCATTAAGCCATCAGCATATTAGGTAGATTTCATTTAAATTTGATATTTACATTCCAGGAGGAGCACAGAAGGACTTGAGAACATCATTCCACAGGTAGCAAATAAGACATATTTGGGCAGCAAGTGAAGTATAACCCAGAAAGTGTTGTGGACACAAAAGAGTCCATGTGAGGATGCCTTAACTTTCTACATAACAGAGGTTAAAAAAAAAAAAAAACAGGAAACAAAGAACAACATGATTACAGGCGAACACATCCTCCTAGTCACCAGATATGCTCTGGCCTTGAACAAGGCTTGCGTTCCTACTTTATCTCCCGCTCCCAAGATTTGTTATGAACCTAGAGAAAAAACACAATAAATTGTGACCACTGTCCTCAAGTAACCTGCGTTATTCTTTGTTTGCTGGGTCAATAAATATGAGACAAGTTGAAAGAGAGTCAGAATCACAGAACCTAGAGTTCCCTTACCCAGTTCGTTTAATGGCTCTCCCCTGCCAACCTACAACTTTCAAAATTGTTTTGTCTTCATTACCCAATAAGCTTTCAAAGACATCCAGACAGGAAAGAAAACAGGGAGCAACCCACACTGTGGAGCCCATCTGCTTAGCTGAGCGGAGCCTAGAACAGACAGTTCACAATCAGCCTACAGAGAGATGAAAAAATGTTTATTCTGAAATGTTTTAATGTTATTTTAAATGTTTTAAATGTTATTTATAAATGTTTACTTATTTGAATTAAATAAGTGTTTATTCTTACAGGTCATTGAGTTTAGGGACAGTTTGTTATGCACCATTACTACAGCAAGAAAAACTGATACAAAGGCTAACAATTACATTTGATAATGAATTGTGGGAGAGATGGCAAGCAATGACATTAAGCTTGAATTAGCTTAAGCAAAAATAAAAAGTGTTTTGGATAATATATTGCATAGAAATATAAAATAATACAAGCACTCTGGAAAATAGTTTGGCAGTTACTTTTAAAAACAAAAGCTGTAAGTACAATATAATCCAGAAACTACACTCTTGGGCGTTTATCCAGAAAAAATGAAAGCATATTGACCCAAAATCCAGTATATGCATTGGCACAGCAGAATTATTCCTAATAGCCCAAAACTCCAAATGATATAGCTTTACTTCACTGACTGATGGCTACATAAGCTACATGTATCCACATACAGCAATGGAATACTGCTGAGCAATGAAAGGGAACAAGTAAACAAGTTGCACAAATTTTTAGGGAGGTACAATGAATGTAAATAGCCAATGCCCAAAAGGTCACATACTGTATTGTTCCATTTATATGACATTTGCAATGCAAAATTCGAGAAATGGAGAACAGATCAGTGGTTCCCAGAGTCAGAGAGGAGAATGAGGAGAAGAGGAGGGAATTAGATGTGGTCATAAAAGGGTAACATGAAGATCCTTACCGTGATGGAACTGTTCTCCATTTCCATTGTGTCAGAATCTTCACTGTGCCCTTGCTATAACACTCTTCTATAGTTTTGTAAGGTACTGTATTACTATGGGGAGAAAATATGTAGATTTTCTATAGAGCCTCTGAATTATTTCTTGTAACTGATTTCAATCTATAATTATTTACGAATACAAATTTTAATAATCTTTAAAAGTTTGTGGGTACACTAACTTCTGGCATGATAGGATCTAGGTATTCAATGGGTATAATTATGAAAAAATAGAACAAAATTTCATAACAAAATAATAGAAGAATAGCAATAGTTAATACACTGTATCATTATCTTCAAAGTAGTTACTCAGAGTAAAACAAATAAATGAAAAAGATTCTTATAGAAAAGAAACAGATAATAGCACAAAACTTCCTTTTCAATGAACCAAGAAAAACTACTAGTATAAATGAGACAAATGGGTATCCTTAAGATACCATCTCATCTCTGCCTTTGTATTTACTCCAAGGCCAAATGGTCACTGACTGATTCTGTCCATCTACAAGTTTGAAAGTCTCTGAAGAAATAAGGCTTCTCTTTCTTAATCCAAAAAATTCCTGAGGGGCTGAGGATGTAGCTCAGTGGTTAGAGTGCTTGCCAGCAGGCCCTAAGCCCTGAGTTCAATCCCCAGCACCCAAAAAAAAAAAAAAAAAAAAAAAAAATTTCTGAGTCACACACCTATCCCCAGACCATAGCCAGGCCAAGCCCCTCACAGGATGGTCTGGGAAAGGTCCTCCTGTTCCTATCAGAAAGAGGACTGACTGCCAGGCAGGCAGAAGATCAAAACTCAGAGGAGGCAGCAAGTAATGTCTGAGCCTACAAAATCCCTGCACAGAAGCACTACTAAAGAAGAAATTTAAATGATAGCATTTTATTTCATAGATATAGAAAATAACATGTAAAGGGAACATGAAGGACAACTCAAAAAGGAAAGAAAGCAAGCCTGTGCTGTGACTCTCTCTGCTTTCGGCACCAATTGTTGGTCCTTGTGATCCAGATGCACACACCTCGCTACCACGTCAATACTGCAGTGAACAGAAGATTTTCAGATGTTTTTCATTTTACACAGTATGAAACCTTAAAAATATTTTATCCCACAATCATCAGCTCTAATGTCTGCAGAATATTCCATGCCATGTATGTCTCATCCTGATGATTTCCCTACTGACCTACTACTCTCAGGTTGTTTCCAAAGCACTGATGCTATTTTGAGTTGTGATGAAATCTATTATATTTCTGCCTACTATTTCTTTCAACTCCGAAAGCAAGTAGTCCTGGCTGGAACTTCCAAGGAGAACACAAATGGCACAGTGTGGCCATGAGAATACAACATTTCCTCTGACCACACAAGTTCAGAGACTATGATCCAAAGAAGGCTCATCACAACCACTCGCTAGGAATTTGGTTTTGAACCAAAGCCGAAAAATATGAATTAGTATTTGTTTCCAGCTCTATTCCTCCTCACTTTAAAGAAAACATGCCTCCGTGAGAGAAGAGACAGACAGACAACACGGAACAGCAGAGCTGAGCATGGAAACGGAGCCAAGAATTAGAAGAGCAGCCCGAGAACGATTCAACTACTGGATCCGGCCTTCCTGAAACTGAGTATCATGTGACTAATTAGTAACAAAGTGCAATAAATTCTTACCTACTTAAACAGTTTCAACTAGGTTTCCACAGCCCATAGAACCTATAGCAGTGATGGTGGACCTTTTAGGGCCCTCAGTGATACAAGCAGCCCTCTGCAGCATGTGTGCCAAAAGTTCACCCCCGCTGGCCTATATGCTTTGGATAAGCGCAGAGATACTGTACCAGGAAAATTACTCACAATAAATTGCATACCATGATTTATTAATCTGATTATTCCAGGCACCTGTCCCAGAATTTTAAAGGTCCATTTTAGTCTTGACAACCATGAAGTGAGTATGTTACAGGCATTCATTTCAAAGAAAATCCTGAAGTTATTTATCAACACCCAACTAAGAAAGAACAAAATCAAAGTTTTTAAAGATCACTTGTATCAAAACCACTTGTACACCTTACTGAAATAATTCCAGCTGGTGACCACTCCAGGCCTCCTGAAATAGAATTTTATGGAGTAATATCAGGAACCTACACTTAAAAGTCACTCCTGTTTAGAGCATATGGAATGAAGTTTGAGAACCACTGAGCTGAAAGTTTGTCTGGCTTCCTCTTTCAGTTCAGAACACTACTGAGTTATTAGCAGAGGTGTTACAAAGAACGTTAATGTGATACAAATCATCTACACGTCTTGTTAAAATGCAGATTCCAGCTTGGAAGGCCTGAGATGGGACCAAGAGTCTGCATTTCGAAACCACATTCAGGTGATGCTGAGTCAATACTTCTGAGGACCACTTTTGAGTATCAAAAGGGTAGAATACACACTGCAAGTAAAAGTAAATTGAATTTAAAATAAATTACAGCATCGATTGAAATAAAGTGTACTAAAACTTGAACAGTGATCTGCATGATGAGATAAATGTCAAGGAAATAGGCAAAATGCCAGAGAGAGCCCTTTCAAATCTGCTTCTACCACTGCCAGTAAGCAGTTGGGTGATCTCGGCTAGATCATGATTCACTCATTTCTAGGTCTTTCCTTTCCTGTCCATCAATACAGAAAGCCACCAGGATTGCCATTTAGAATTTAGCCAGTTCCCATTCAGCGAGTTCAAGATTCTGGTTCAATCTTTGAAGAGTTAAAAAGGGCTGGGGAGCCGGGGATTTAGCTCAGTGGTTAGAGTGCCTGCCTTGTAAGCACAAGGCCCTGAGTTCCATCCCCAGCACAAAAAAAACAAAACAAACAAACAACAGGCTAGGAGACACAATCTTAATATAAACCAAACGCAGGTGTCCATGAATTGACAGGTTTGGCGGTATACAACTTCATGCTTTATCCCACTCTAATGCTGTACGTATCTTCTCCTTTTTAAGAGACAGTCTTTATTTTACAGGTGTTCTCCCCATGTTACAAGAAACCTGTCGTTCCCTCTTGTATTCAGTCATCTTCGATATTGCCCATTTAGGTTGAAGTGGACCCAACTTTCTCTCGGGTAGCAAATCTATTCTTAGTATTTTCCTGGGTGCAGCCTGCATGGACCTCAACATTCTGAGCACTTTCGGTGTCTATGTTATCTAAGGGCAGGCCAGCAGGCAGCCCAGGAAGTGGGAGGCAGGATAGGCAAGCTCCGCTCAACTTCTCTGCATACCAGGCTGTGACTTCCGGATCCTGAACTGATGAGACAGTCAGGATAAGGGACAGATGAGTCCTGGCATCAGCAGACGGGTTTGTTCACACACATACACAAACGTATGATGAGTGCACAAAACAGCAGAGTGAAGGCTTGGGAAGGTCGTACTCTCCTAATATCTGATACGTGCTTTAAGAAGGCGAAAGAGGGGGACTTTGAGATTGATACTAAAGGACATGATTCGCTGAACGCTCCCTACATTTCCTAGACCAGTCTGTTAAGCTTTATTCACTTACAAACCATGCCTGACTTTTACCACATCTGTGAGTTAACTATTATCGACTGCGTTTTTGCTTTATTTGCCTATCACAACTTTTTTCCAAAGGAAACTTTGTAACATTGCTGTAAGTGGAAACTCAGCACCAATGGCTACAAATAGGTAACAATAAAAACAAAATAAAAATGAGCCAACTCGATCCATTTGTATTTAATTTTTTTCCCCCCTACTATAGCAGTAGAGCTTGAGGCCTGCTCTTTGGCTAAGGAAGAGTCACCATGATTAACTTCTTAAAGATCTATCAGCATCAATCAGAGTCTTGGCCCTGAAGCAATTAGAAACCCTGAAAGAGAACTGAAAAAGAACTACACCACGGTGAGACCCAGCCTTGCATACACCCGCTGCCACAGATACCCTGGGTGTTACACGACCTAACTCACAGAAGCATTTAACAAGAATCAAGGGCCATGTATTTTAATTGTTTTCATCACATCCATGGGTATGAATCAATCTTCACATTTAACAACATATAAAAATAAATGGAAAGGGGAACCAGCCCAGATCTGTAGTATCTGCTCTTTAAGGCCTATTAGTCTTCTTAATCACTTTCAAGATTGATGTTTTTTTATTCAAAAAGGGCAAGGTGAATGTCAACAGATTTCCTCAGCAATATTTGACAACCTCCTAGTGTTCCAAAAAAGAAAAAGAAATCTACACTCCTAAATACCTTTCGATAGGTGATTTCACATGCACACAACCCACAACCTCCTTACGACCCCTTGTTCTTGCTCAGTAGGTCATACTGGCTCAGAGGGATGGTAAAGCGGGGTCCAGCCTGTGAGTCTGTCGTGGCCAGTTCACTGGTCATGCAGACATATATCCCAGCTTGTCTTATTGCTGTCACACCTTAAATGATGTTTAAAATAAAATTTTACTTTGCAATAAGAAAAAAAATTAGCTTATTACAGGTAACACAGAAAATATCAATAAGGAGAAGCATTTTTCAATTGGGTGTGATTGCTGAACATAAGGAAAACCATTGCTAATGGTTGGCTGTATTTCCTTCTAGAATTTTAAAGACATGGATAAAGGCATAATTATTCTTTCTTCTGTTGATTGATTTAGTTTGTGTTTATTTTGCATGTTTTTAAAATTTTTTCTACATTATGGGCACCAGATAAGAATTTTTTCCCTATGTCACAGAATAACATGCTTTTTCAACCTCCGGGCTGGGGAGGGATGGAGCCTACAGTCTTCCAAGGGCTGTAGACTGATTATCCTGATTCGGTTCCAGAAAAAACTCCTGGAGTCCCTGGGTGGAGGTGTATCTGTGGCTGTTGGAGGAAGGTCATTTTAACAACTGGGTGGGTCACTGCAGTGACCCCTCAATTTAGCTACACTCAACACACTCGCCATCCTTAATAGTCAAAGCTCATGAGTCGGGTTTCAGAGTAAATCTGTGGCTGTAATTTTTTCAAGCAGAAGCAAGGTAGGGAGATTTACTGGTCACTTTTCATTGCTGGGACCAATAACTGGCATATGCAACTAAAAGGAAACACACTTACTTTGGCTCACAATTCTAGAGGTTTCAGTCCATGGTCAGTTGGCTATAAGACAGAAACATCATGGCAGAAGGGCATGACAGAGGCATGATGCTCAATTCATGAAGGCCAGGAAGCAGAGAGTAGGGGAAGAACCAAAAAGAAAGGGGCCAGGGACCAGCAATCTTCCCCAAAGTCATATCCCCATGACCCGCCCGACCTACCCAGAAGTGTGCTTTACTGACTTCTGAGGTGCAGGCATTTCTAATGCCAACCGAGTTGGCACTCAAGATTAATCATCACAGACATGTTCCCGTTTCCTGGGAATATCAAACTGCCAACAAACACATTCACTGTGGTCATTCGGGTACCACATGTTCTTGTTACAAATACAGTCTTGGCAGTTCTCTGAAATAAGTAGTGCACAAAGTCTAAGCAGGACAAAGTCCCCACTCCTCCCAGCTAAGTGAATCTTCTCTACCTATTGTGCCTATGGCCTATGCTTCCGTCCCAGCCTTGCTGTGGAATTAAAAATGGATTACTGTTACTTGGGGTTGTTTTGCTTATCTATCAGCAGAGAAGTTTTGTTTCATCCAGGAAATGTTTTCAGTAACGCAAATGTAAGACCTTAAAACATGTCGGCGGCGGCCCTTGAGTATGAGCACACAGAGGTGGGCACTGTCCCTGAGATTGGATGCCTCGCTGCTCTTCAGTGGTACCGGCTATAAATGACTCCTATTAGACTATGCAGGAGAATTTTTACCATGCAGGGAAAGTCACAGAAAGCCTGTTCCTGTAGGAGAAAGTCTACTTCTGAAGGCCCATGATTGATCCAGAGGTACACGCTCGGTTGGAATTCTGCCAGTGTGTGTATGTCACTTTTAGCCTTCTTCCTCTTAAACATTATGGAGGGAAGCAATAGAAAATAGAACTTTATAGCCTGGCTTCGAAGTCAGTGAGAGAGGAACTCTTGCCCAAGCCCTTCTTTGTCTATCTGCATAGTCTTGGGCAATGACCTAAACCATCCAAGCATCAGTTTCTTCATCTATAAAATGGTTTTTCTATTAGGTCTTCCCTCTCATAGAGCTTTTGTGGAGATTAGCGAGATAAATTAGGCAACGTATTTAGTAGTGCAATGCTTTATATAGGAAATAGTTATAAATTGTATTTATGATGACTATCTCAAATTTAGAGAGAAAGACCTCAATCTCAGGGAGATTAACTAATTTATCTGGACAGACCTCATGTCTTTGATCAATCTTATGTCCTCAGAAAAGTAGTTTTGTGTTCAAGCTGTATCACCCCCTGATTTGTAGCCATTTCCCCCAAGTCTTAGCTGTTAATGCTGTTTCGTAATTTAAGCCTGCCTTCCTTCCTTGCTTTTATTTGTTTTACACCACTATAGGAAGCTTGACAGTGGAAGTTTTATATTCTGAGGGCAAATATACCTGTTGAGTTTAGCTCATTGTTCCAAGCTGCCATAATCCTTTTGTCTTCTGCTTTTATCATTCAATATTACTCATACTTTCCAGTCTCACATCCTCTGTGATGTTGATTAGTACACTGTCGACAGCCTTCTGTCTCATCATGATGACGTGCAGATGGAGCTCCACAGGGCATCTCTAGAGATCAGCTTTCCTCTCACACAGTAGTAGGTCTCACCACCTTAGTCTACAAATGAGGGAACGGGTCCATCTGTCAGCAGGTTAGATATCTATATAATATTGCATGACTAATGAGCACCTTTGCATCTAGATTTTTTATTAAAACTGTTTTAAGAAGTAAAAGATTAGTAAGCAATCCTCTGCTGGGAATAAAACCTAATAGGTATAAAAGTCAGTTATTCGGGTTTTGAGTGGACATCATGCTGAATTCTGGGACAGATACAGGCATACAAGTGACTGGCTGTTTGATCTCAGAGGTTACGGATCTGTTTGAGATAATGCCGTTCTTCGGTTTTTGACAGTCCTTATCAAGATAATGTACTTTTAAAAATTAAGGAGCACCAGGAGCTCCAACAGAGAGAGAATCCCCCTTATAATGCCCCACTTCTTCGAGTCTCTTCCCAGAGTGAAGTACGACCAGGGTAAATCAGCCCTGCGCTGCTCCATAGGTGCTGGAACACTGCACAAAGACAGCTCCTTCCCAGAGTCAGGTCCGTGTCAGATGATCCACACAGGGAAGACGCCTTAGGGGAAGAATGGATGGGCACCGCCCATGGACATTTCCTCGTGACATCCACATTTTAGAAGCATGGGGGAGAAAACCACATCTTTATGAAAGAAATCCTCCTCCTCAGCCTCCTCGGAAAGGCCACCTGCAGAAAAGCTGCAAGCTCCGGAGAAACAGCTGCCCATCTCCTTCTGTTCCAGCCAGTGCTGCTACTGACAGTGAAATGCACGCAGGCCTGCATTCCCGAAGACCTCACGCAAACCACAACTCTCCTAATTCCAAGTTAATACAGCAGACTCCTGAAATTTGCACAGGTTAAGTTCCTGGAGCACCCGCAAATTGTGAAAAACCAAGAATTTCAGATATGGTCAGAAAAAATTGCCTATAAATGCCTATTTTTATAGTTTAAACCCTAAATATGCTATGTCTCCCACAGTTATATAATTTAATAAAATACTGTATTAGCAAAGCCTTAGAAGGTGCAGCGCATTTTGGCAGCCCCTTAGGGAACTTAGGGATCTTAGGGCTTTAAGAAAAACAAAACC
>PVJO010021408.1:0-30108 GCA_004026905.1 Hystrix cristata | reverse complement strand
GAATTGTTTCTCTGATATGAGAAACCATAAGTGTAAATAAGGACAAAGGGGTAGAATAGATATTATGTTTAAAAAAGAGAGAGATAGTATTCTAAAGAGGGGAGAACTAGATAGGGAAAAGAGGGATAAAGAAGAAGGTTAAAAGAAAAGTAAGATGAAAGGGAAAAAAATGGAAAAGTGTAAATAAACTTGTTGCAAATAGAGAGGGGTGGGTGAATGGAAGGACGGGGAGGAGAAGGGAGGGGAAGCCAAGATACATCATGTACAGGTACAAAATAACTATGCTGATTATGATCATTATGTATACAATGTACCAATACATGTTCTTGGTAAAAATAAAAAAAATTATCAAAATAATACAAGGTCAAATAATAAATATTAAAAGACAACTTACAAGTGAAGTGATATCTATACATGTAATTTTTTATTACATAGTATATCTAAAAATGTTTTTATGCTGTAGGTACACTGGTGGTCTAAATTACCTGATGTCAACAAAAAAAACAATGCATGTGTCTCAATGTATTTATTATCTCAATAGTTTGCAATGCAGTTTTCAAGTATTTTAGTTCAACTATTTCACACAGTAATCTTGAGCAAGCGTGGTTGTTTTTCACTATTTTACAAATTAATAACCTTGTTTAGAAAAGTGTAATAAATTTTCAAGTTTACATATTTAATAAATATGAACTCCAGCCCCATATTTTATACAAATACGTGATGCTTTATATAATATCAAGCATTTTAACTATTCATTAAAATTTAATAGAGGAAACATTGGTGAAATATAAATAAATATACTAAATCTATTTAGGGAAGAATTATTTTTACATAGATTAATATATAAATTATGTGTACATACTACATGTACTATTCAAAATATAAATATAAGAGTATATACTTTGCATGTATATGTCCATAAAAATTTATGAAAATTTTAAATTTGTGTAACTCTAATAACACAGCTTCAAACTATATAAAGGAAAAGCAGAATCTGTCAGAATTATAATCTTTGGTATGTGAAAATATAAACATAGAAAAATCAGTAAGAAAAGAAAATTTGGTCAGGGATGTCAAACTTATCAAATTTATATAGCTCTAAACAAAACAATCAAAGAAAACACAATGTTTTCGCCTACAGTGGAATACTTATCAAAATAGACCCTAAAACAGACCTGTGACTGCACCTTTGGACACGGCTCCCACTCTTTTCTGTTTCCTGCTGCTCTCACTGTTGTGTGATCTTTTGTGTGTGGAGCAGACCTAGAGACTTTCTTCCACCAAATTGAATAAAGCAAAAGCAACACGATGCTAGTTCTGTGATTAAGTTAGGAAAGATGGTGGCACACATATGTCTAGCCCTCTTTCACTTTCTCACTGGCAACCTCTCTTGCCCTCTTTTCTGTTCACGGATAAAACAAGCTTCTGCGTTGTGAGCAGCTCATGACAGACCGAATCCCTCAACAGCCACGTGAAAAGCTGGGAGGAAACTCCTTCCCCATTAGACCTCAGATAATTGTCACCTTGTGACAGACAGCCTGCAGGCTGAGCTCAGTCATCCCCAGATTCCTGGCCCACAGAAGCTTTAAAATAATAAAAGCCTTTAGACCCTAAATTTTGGATAATTTATTACAATGTATTATGTGACTATACATGAAATATACTGCAAACTTGCATAGATTTCAAATAACTAGAATCATAAAAATATGTTCTGAGGCCAAAGGGTAAATAAAGCATAAAACAAGAACAGAAAGCTAGAAAACACTAAATTTGGAAAATAAACCACACGGTTTTAAATAATCTGAGTCACACTACAAGTCACAGTAAATTTAGAAACATATTAAATGTTTAAACTCTTGCATAGTATCAACAGGCCAGAGTTGGATACCAACCTTTCCATGTTTGATGACAGAATTGTGCCAGTATGTGCCTCTTTGAAACACATACAAATAACAAGAAAATGGCAATTTTATGATAAATTGGATTTGAATTGTGAAAAAAGAAAACTACATATTGGAGACACAGCAAGATGGCAGTTGAAAAAGACCCTTTAGTGATCTTCTTCCCACCGACTTACTGAGTTGGACAGCTTTTCATGTACCAATCTACCTTCACAAGAGCTAAGGAAACCAGATGAGCTAGCATAGTGACTGGTTTTAATATAATAATAATAATGAAAAAAGAGGCTTTGAAGAACGCAGAAAGAAAATAGTTCCTCACATCGCCCCTCCCCCAACTACAAACAGCCAGGAAGGAGACTTGTCTTGCTTAAAGGAGCGTAGAGGAAGCGTGGCAGAACCCAACAACCCGTACCTCCAGGCAAACCTGTACACCAAGCCCCTGGAACCACTTTAACTAGGCAGCTAATTGCCTGCAGCACTCAATGTTATACAGCAGACAGGGAAGCAAGACTCATTGGAAAGCAGGGCACAAAGACTAGCATATGACTGCCTCGGAGCCAAATAATGTGACATAGAACCAGGCAAAAACTAAAGGCTTTTATACTTGGCCAGAGTTCACAAAGCCTTTAGAGTTAAGCCAACACTAGGTGAAGACCCGCACACAGCAAAGAAAGGTTCAAGTTCTGCCCTACATTATTTCCAATCTTGGTGAGGGAATGCACAGATGCTTGGGACTGGAAGACTAAGATGCCACACAGCTTAGAATCTGCCTTGGTGACCAACAGACTGTTTCTACCACCCACTAACAAACCTGGGACAGCACAGCTACCCCTAGCCCAGTGCTCACAGACATCCTCCAGAACAGCACCAACACTAGACAGAGACCAGCACCACAGTGGAGATAGACTTATGTTTATATTGCATCACCACAAACAGCATCCTCAATATTATGCAGGTCTTGAAACTGTGAGATTCAGTCATGACTTAGGTAATATTAGCCTTAGTGGCCAATGGACTATCTTTATCAACACTAACCAAATTTTGAGAAGCAGACTAGAAGCAAAATTTTATTTGCTGAGAAATGACAAGGTAGTTTCCACAGGACTTTGCCTAGGAAATCAGTGTCAGGCAGGCTGGTAGGGTGACACCAGGTAGATCCTAATTACCCTCATTTTCAAGTGTATTAGTGGGCTTTCCAGTAGCTGGGACAAAATACCCATAATTTAAAGAAAGAGGAGTTTAATTTGTTTCACAGTATCAAGAAATTCCACACTTGAATGGCTGGCTCATAGCAAAAGAGAATGGTGGAGAAAAGCCATTTAGTTCATGACATCCAGAAAGCAGAGCAGGCAAACAGCACCAGTGAGGAAGGAACCAGGTACCATTTATAGTATGCAAGGTTATGGCACTATGACCCACCCAGAATTGTTTCTCTAACTCCCCAAACCAATTCAGTTGACAATCAAATTTAATTGTTGTAGCTCATCTCCTGTCAACTAGACAGCCAAAGATATCTCCTTATCCATACTTAATCTTTGAATGAACATAATAATAAATTAACAATTCTACCTAACATGACATAACTATCTTGGGTAAACTGAAAATGCAGTAATCCCTTCTCCAGAGTTTCAACAGTTCCAGCATTGCTTAAAAGTCCAAACACAAAGTCTCCTCTGAGACTCAAGACAAATTCTTGCCTGTAAACTCTTGATAATTCAAAAAGTAAGTTACATCAATGTATATCAATAGCACAGGATAAATCTCAATGCACATCAATCATTCAGGATAAAGATTTCCAATCTAAAAAGGAGGAATAATGGAATAGAAAACAATAAGACCAAAGTAAAGCCCAAACCCATCCAGCAGGGAAAATCATGTAGCTCCATATCCAGCATCTAGGGCACATGATGGTGGATGATTTAGGACGGCTTGGATGACCCTACTTATTTTGCCTAGCTAGTTGTAGTCCACAAGGCCTCATTCTCCTTTGGGATGGTTCTACTTGTGGCCTGCAGTTTTCCTTTGAGACAATCATGTTTCCGACATTTCCAAATTCCTGAGATCTCCACTACACATTTGGCTTCATTCTCACTGCTTCACAATATTGCTTTCTCAGCAGTATTGATGGGATCATTGCCTGGTCTCTCAGGCTTCTTGCAAAACCTGGGTACAACTCTGGTACTTTACCTGCCTGGGAAACCAGCATCATGTGGATGACATCAACATCTTCTGCCAGCTCAAATAGTATTCAGGCCCTCTTGATCCATAGCTGTAGTGCCTTCTGAGTGTCCAGATAGCTGAACACAACGAAAAGAAAACCAAGGAACAAATTCCCTGGAGTACAGTTGTGCTTCAGCAAGGGTCCTAGAGATTCTTTTCTCAAAGGAAAAGCTTTCCACACTCTTTAGCTTGTGATCAGTGAGGTCTTGCAGTACCTTGAAGTATATTGCTGGTCTTTCAGTATTCATGAGGTAACTTCAAGGCATCTTTTTCTTGTCCTCATACAAAATACTTTGATTTTAATAGTGCTAATTTCTTAATTAACTATACTTTCTATGTCCCCAACTTCACACATGATTCCTTTTGGGCCAAAATTTTTTTTCAAAATTTTCTGCTTTGATTTTTGCCCCTGATTCTCACTATAAGTCCGGCTCAAAGCATCTAACAGTACCCATGTCACAGCCTAAATGCTCAACTGTCTTGAAATTCCATTGGCCAGTTCAATTAGTCCATCACTCTTAATTTCATTCCCTTCTAAAATCTTAGGTCATGGGCAAAATGTTGACAAATGTTTTACCAGAGTACAACACACATAGTCCTTGTCCAACTGCCAATGGTATCTTTTCCCCAAATGAAACCACCTGCATCTTGTCTCACTCGGGCAGAATTATGGTCTACTAATCCCTTAGGTGGTACCCAATCCAATCAAGTTCATAATTAAGCTTAATGGTCACATCAAAGTAGGGCCTACAGACAGTAAAACATTTCCAATGCCAGGGGAAGACACAGAACCCTAATATGTCAAACTTCTTACTCCAGCTAAAATCATCTGCCACTCATTGCAACAGACTTGTACCCTAAGTATACCCTAGCGGTAGGCAGCCCATAGCAGTGTGGGCCTTGATACCAACTCAGGGCTCTGCTGGTCTTGGAAGACTGTAGGCTCGGGTGCAACACAGATTTGCACCTGTGGCTAGTTGAAGCCTAGGTCAAGTCCCTCCATTTTGATTTTTCTCAATGTCAAGTAGAATCCTGCAGTGTCTGACTACAAGATCATGACTGTGCACAGCCATCTGGGCATACCCCAGTTTAGAAAGATGGGCTACTCTTGATAAGTATTCTCTGGATAGATTCTGTACAACATACAAAAGGTAGATTTACTGCAAACCTGTGCTGGAATAGGCCTCTAGTGTTAAAACAGTGATGACATACCAACAACTGACTGCTAGCAAACTGCAACTAACATGTTAGTCTCTTTCCCATTGCTGGGATAAAATACTCAACACTCAAAACTTCAAGGAGAGATATATTTTGCCTCAGTTTCAGTGGGCTCAGTCTATGGTCAGCAGTCTCCAAGGCAGAAATGACATGGTGAAAGGACAAGTTTACCCCATATCAGGTAGGAAACAGACTGTGAAGAGAGGAGCCAGGGACAAGAGGACATCCTTCACAGAATTAAAAAAAAACAATCATGGCGTTCATTTGGAACCAGAAGAGACCAAGAATAGCAAAAACAAATGAAAAGAATTGAGCTGGAAAATACAGTAAGTTAAATCTTAAGAAAGAAATTTTACTATCAGAATAGTTCAAATACAAGAGAATTACTGTTTCTAAGACAGATTATTTGAAAATACATTTATAAGAGAGGGAAGATAAAGACTGAGGAGGAATGAATACACATTATAAAAATTTGGGATAGTATTAAAAGAGCAAATGTTCATTTTAGGGTTCAAGTGGAAGCTGAAAATACCAAAAATGTAGAAAGTATATCCAAAGAGTTCATAACAGAAATCTTCTTAAACCTAAAGGATACAGGAGGATAACAGGCCAGCAGTTAAATTCAACTCAACCAACTCTACCTGAAGTCATATAATCAAACTCTTGAAGATGAGAGATGAGAGGATTCTCAAACTTTCAACAGAAAACGAAAACAAGTAAGAGTGTCCCAATTTGTCTCACAGTACACTTCTTAGAAGAAATTTTACAGTCACAAAAAATGGCATGAGATTTCCTAGTACTTCAAGGAAAAAAAAAAAAACTGTCAAGTGAGAATTCTGCACCCAACAAATGGTGAGAGACATGTATCTAGTTTTAGCTTTCGGCATGCAGCTAGCCAGTTTTTCAAGCACCATTTGTTAAAGAGGCTATCTTTCCAGTGAGGGTGTTTGGCTCTTTTGTTGAAGATGAGGTATTTGAGTGTGTTTGGAGTTGTTTCTGCTTCTTCTAGCCTGTTCCATTGGTTCTCAGGTCTGTCTTCATGGCGGTACCATGCTTTTTTTAATTACAGTAGCTTTATAGTATAGTTTCATAGCAGGGAATGTGATGCCCCCTCCCTTGCCCCTGTAGCCCAGGATTGTTTTTGCTATTTGTGGTCTCTTCTGGTTCCAGATAAATTTCATGATTGTTTTTTCTAATTCTGTGAGTGATATTAATGGTATTTTGATTGGAATTGCATTAAATCTGTATAGTAATTTAGGAAGTATGGCCATTTTCACTATGTTGGGTCTGCCTACCCAAGAACACTGGATATTCTTCCATTTTCTGATATCCCTTTCAATTTCCCTCTTTAGAGTACCGTAGTTTTCAATGGAAAGATCTTTTACTTGCTTAGTTAGATAGATTCCTAAGTATTTTTTTTTTGATGCAATTGTGAAAGGTATATCTTCTATTATTTCTTTCTCAGTGAGTTTGTAATTTGTAAATAGGAATGCTCTTGACTTTTGGGTGTTGACTTTGTATCCAGCTATGGAACTGAATTTAATTATTAAACCTAGAAGTCTTTTGGTGGAATTTGTGGGGTCTTCTACATAGAGTATCATGTCATCTGTGAATAATGATAGTGCAACTTCTTCCTTTCCTATCTTTTTCCTTTTATTTATTTCTCTTGTCTAACTGCTCTGGCTAGTGTTTCTAGAATTATATTGAATAGTAGTGGTGATAGAGGACATCCTTATCTTGCTCTAGATTTTAGTGTGAAAGCTTCCAGTTTCTGACCATTTAGTGTGATGTTGGCTGTTGGTTTGTCATAGATGGCTTTTATCAGATTGAGATATAAGCCAACTATTCCTAATTTCTGTAGAGTTTTTATCATGAATGGGTGTTGGATTTGCTTTTTTTGCATCTATTGAGATGATCATGTGGTTTTTGTCTTTGACTCTGTTGGTATGGTGTATTACATGTATTGATTTGCACATGTTGAACCATCCCTGCATCCCTGGGAGGAATCTTACTTGGTTATAGTGTATAATCTTCTTGATAATTCATTGCACTCTGTTTGCCCATATCTTGTTGAGGATTTTTGCATCTATGTGTATTAGGGCAATTGGCCTGTAGTTCTCTTTTCTGGTTGGATCCTTTTCTGGTTTTATTATCAGGAATGCTTGCTTCCAGGAATGATTTTGGAAGTACTGCTTCCTTTTCAATTTCATTAAAGAAATTTGAGGAGTAATGCTATTAGATCATCTCTGAATTTCTTGTAGAATTCAGCTGTGAAACCAGCAGGACCTGGGATTTTCTTTGTTGATAGGTTTTTAATTACCTCTTCAAGTTCAATGGCTGATATTGGGTTATTTAGTATTCTTATGTCTTCTTGATTCAGTTTTGTTAGTTCATATGTTTCTAAGAATCTGTCCATTTCATCAGTGTTTTCCATCTTGTTTGAGTACAGGTTCTTGAAGTAGGTGCTGATGATCCTTTGCATTTCCATAGGGTTGGTTGTGACTTTACCCCTTTCATTTTTTTTTATTGCACGGATTTGAAGTCTTTTCTTTCCTTTTCAAAATAAGAGTTGCTAGAGGTTTGTCTATTTAATTTACTCTTTCAAAGAACCAACTCTTTGATTCATTGATTCTTTGAGTTGTTTTCTTAGTCTCAATGCATTAATTTCAGCTCTGGTCTTAATAATTTGTTCTCTCATATGAGCTTTGGGTTTGTTTTGTTCTTTTTCTAAATGTTTGAGGTCCAACATTAAGTTGTTTATTTGAACAAGCTCAAGCTTGTTCTGTTTTCTTGATGTGAGAGTTCAACACAATAAATTTCCCTCAAAGCACTACTTTCATTGTATCCCATAGGTTCTGGTATGTTGTATCCTCCTTATCATTTAACTGTATAAATTGCTTAATTTCTTCTGTGACCCAGCTATTGTTTAGGAGGATATTATTTAGTTTCCATGTGTTTATGTGGTTTTTTTGGTTTCTGTTACCATTGAATTCCAGTTTCATTGCACTATGGTCCAAGAGTATGCATGGGATAATTGCAATTCCCTTACATTTACTTAAACATGCTTTATGAGCTAGTTTGTGATCTATTTTGGAAAACGTCCCATGTGCAGCTGAGAAGAATGCATTTTCTGCTGTCATGGGGTGGCTCACTCTGTAGACATCTGCTAAGTTCTTTTGTTCACAGATTTGATTCAGTTGTGATATTTTTTTTTTAATTTTTTGGCTAGTTGATCTGTCTATTTCTGACAGTGGGGTATTGAAGTCTCCCATTATAATTGTGTTAGTGTTTATTTGATCTTTCATTTTCCTCAGTATTTGTTTTGTGTAGTTAGGTGCACTGATATTTGGTGCACAAATATTAATGATTGTTATTTCTTCCTCTTGGAGTTTTCCCTTGAGAAGTATGTTGTGATGTTGTTTGTCCCTCTTGATCAGTTTTGGTTTGAAGTTCACTTTTTTTGAGAATAGGATAGTTACCCCTGCTTTTTCCTGGGTTCCTGTTGCATGCAGTATTGTTTTCCATCACTTGATCTTCAGCCTATGAATTTCCTTTTGGGTTAAATGTGTCTCTTGTATGCAGCATATTGATGGATCTTGTTTCTTGATCCATTCTGCTAGTCTGTTTCTTTTGGTTGGTGAGTTGAGACCATTTACATTAATGGTTAAAGTTCTTATGTATTGACTTATCTTTGTCATTGATCTTTTCCGTTGGTGATTCTGTGTTTCACCTCAGTTTAACTGCTTGTCTTGCCTGGTGGATTCTTTTTACTAGTGTCCTTGCAATTATAGTTTCCTTTTTCCTTTTCTAGGATATCCTTCAGAATGTTTTGAGGAGTTGTTTGGAGGTCATAAATTTCTTCAATTGATCTTTGTTGTGCAGGTATCTCATTTCATTTTTTAATTTGAAAGATAGTTTGGTTGGGTACATCAATTTGGTTTGGAGATTTTTTTTTTCTCTTAAGGTTTGAAATATTCTGCTCCAGGGTCTCTTTTATTTAAGGGTTTGTGTTGAGAAGTCTGCTGTGATTCTGATGGGCTTACCTTTATTGGTGATTTTTTTCTTTCTCTCTAACAGTTTTCAGTATTCTGTTCTTTTGTTGAATTTCTGGAATCTTGAGTATTATATGTCTTGGTGTAGACTTATTTTGGTCACGAGTAATTGGGGTTCCATATGCCTCGCTTATCTGTAGGTCAAGTTCTCTTCTTGTAGTTGGGAAGTTTTTTGTATTTACTTCTGTAATAAATTTTCAGATCCTTTGCACTGTCTCCTGCTTTTTCATTCACTCTGATCACTCTTATATTGTTCTTTGCATCATCTAGCAGCTTATCTGTAGGTCAAGTTCTCTTCTCATAGTTGGGAAGTTTTTTGTATTTACTTCTGTAATAAATTTTCAGATCCTTTGCACTGTCTCCTGCTTTTTCATTCACTCTAATCACTCTTATATTGTTCTTTGCATCATCTAGCAGCTGTTGTGGGATTTTTCATAGTCTCTAGCTATTTTTAAGAGGCCTTTCTTTCATTGTCATTAATTGAAAACCTTTCTTCTAGGTCTGAGATCCTATCTTTGCTTTCATTCAATCTACTGCATATACTCTCAAAAGAGTTTTTGATTTCTTAGATATCTGTTTGGATCTGTTTCATGGGTTCCATTTCTTTATTGAGTTGAATGTTCAAGTTTTCCATCCTTTTTCTAAGCTTCTTTGTTTTTGTTTCTTGTAAATCTATGTCTACTCTGAATTCACTAAGCGGGTCTTTCATTATAATTGTCATCTCTTTTTTTTAACTTGGGCAATTATTTCTAGGCTGATGTTCTCTATAGCCTCCCCTATCTGTTTTTTTTTTTTTTTTAACTTCTGCTGCTATCATTTCTGAAAGTTTGGTTGTGTGTCTTCTGATTTCCTCTATGTCATTGTCCTCTGGATTTGTTCTTGGTGGGCTGGGGGTTTGGGGTTGTGTTTTGGTCCTGTGTCTCATTGTTTTCTTTGTACACATATATATTTCCCCCCTTTTAGTTTGTAGGTCTGTGTTGATTCTATACTTTGTTTGTGGGAGGTTGCTTTAAGACAAGTATCAATGCTTTCCTAGGAAAAGTCCGTTCTTAAGCTGTTTTCAAGGTATATTTGGTTCTTGATTCTTGTGTCCTTTATGTCTCCATAACTTCCCTCAGTGGCATGGATATGGTTGGCTCTACTTGGTATCGATTACTTGCAAAAGGGAAGAAAAGAAAAAAAGAAAAAAGGCAAGACAGAGCCTGTGGTGTCTTCAATCCTAGATCTTTTCCATGTTACTGGATTTTGATTCTGCTGGTGCACAGGCAGGACCCACACTGGTCTGTGGAGAAGGGCATGAAAACCTGGGCACTGTGGGTGGTCTGGTATCCCCTGATGAGGTCTTCAGTGTGTGGGATGAGGCCTGCGCTAGTCCACAGTGATGGGTGCACAAACCTGGGCAGCACGGGTAGTCTGGCATCCCCTGATGAGGTCATCGGTGAGCAGGATGGGGCCCATGCCAGTCCACAGTGATGGGTGCCCAAACCTGGGCCTCTTATCACTTATAAAAATCAACTCAAAATGAAATGAAGACTTAAATATAAGGCATGAAACTATTAGAAGAAAGCATAAAGAAAAATTCTTCAGGACATTGAAATGGGTAAGAATATTTTAGACTAGAACATAAAAGCAAAGAAATAAAAACAACAATAGACAAATCAAGTTACAGCAAACTAAAAAGGTTTTGTATAGCAAATGAAACGATCAACAGTGAAAAGACAATGTACAGAATGGAAAAAAAATATTTACAAACTATGCATCTGGGGGAAGGTTATATCCAGAATGTATAAGGAAAGTCCAAAATCTCAATAAGAAAAACATAAAATAAGATAAAGAATACAAAACCACCAATGAATCTGAGTAGATATTCCCCAAAGAAGACATACAAATTATCAATAGATATATAAAAAAAAGCTTATCAGTAATCATAAGGGAAATGCAAATCACAGCCTCAATGAGATATGACCTTACTGTAGTGATGGCAATTATCAAAAAGACAAAAGATAAAAGGTGCTGGCCAGTATGTGAAAAAAAAAAAAGGGAACACCTGTACACTCTTGGTAGGAATGTAAATTAGCACAGCCCTCATGGAAAACACTATAGAATATTCTCAAAAATTAGGAATTTTACTCAAAAATATGGAACCTAGCAAGCCAATACTGGGTATGTATCCAAAGATAACAAAATCAGTATGTTGAAAAGACATCCACATTATGTTCATTGCAGCACTATTCACAATAGCAAAGAATGGAAACAACCTAGATCTCCATCAGCTGATGAATGTATAAAGAAATATGGTAACTATACATTATGGAATACAATTCAGCCATCAAAAACATAAAATTTTATCATTTGTGACAACATTTACCCCATGCCTCAATCTCCTTCCAAAAGCCCCATCTGCGAGCTTTTGAGGGACATTAGTGATCCAAAACATAACAACTTGTAAACAATTTAATTTGAAACTTTTGCATTTTAGCATTAGTGAGCTAAAAAGATAGAAATTAGACTAAAAAGTTTGTCAAGAACCCTGAGCCTAAGGAGTTTGTATCTGCTTGGATGTTTGTAAGTAATCATATTATGTATGGTTTTAAAGAAGCAAAACATTTTCTAAAAATTAAAAGTATTTATATAATTAGACTTAAAAACTTAGAAAATAGAATCTAAATAATACAATGTAGAAGAGATGATAAAATGTGATATTTTCAAGTACAGTAAATTTTGTGGGCTCTTAACATTTCCATAGTTGTGTACAAAGGTTGCTAATATGCCAAATTGGATATAATAAATCAATAAACTTTTCTTTCCTTACAGGATCTACCATTATCAAGCATTTTATTTATTTATTTATTTTTATCAAGCGTTTTAATAGGCACTAGGGAAACAATGAGTCTTCAATCTCTATTCTTGAATAATTTATATTCTCATAGTGGCAGTCAGCAGAGAAAACATGAAGCTCCTTTGATTACAATCTACAAGAAGGAAAAAATTTTCCCTAGGACTAGGAAAGTTTCAGTATTCATGTTGGACCATGTTTTTAAGACCTTTAGGGTTCTGGAAAACCTACAAATGGCAAAACTCTTTTGCTTTTGTCTTTCTTCTGTTTACTCATTGATGTTATTGTCTCAGATTTTCTTTTCTTCCTAATCAGTGTTGAAAGATACAGAGGCTAGGATACAAGTGAGAATTGAGAGAGAAAGTACAAAAGATACTACTTGATCTTTTTAGTTTAGGCCTTGGACTTACTTCTAACCCAGATCTCAACAGAAAATTGCTTTGGGGTGTGCAGAGCTAAATCAGTCAGCAGTAATAACATCTTTTCACACAGCCTTGTCTTATGTGCATATATCCACTCAGAGAATATCCTATGTGCCAGGCAGACTACTATTTAAAGACAGGATTAAAATATTTAGGGTCTTGTGTCCCAGAGATGTCTCAGTCAATCTTTTCATATGCTTTATAGCAGCAGACAAGTGTCATAAATGAAAACTGTCATTGGCAATAAAGGATAATATACTACTGGGAGATTAGTAAGAGGATCATGAAAGAGCTGATGATCTGATAATCCCTCAGAAGAGTTGAATCTTGCTATGAGATAGCATGTCTAACAAAGTTTACCTGTAATTTATTTGTTTCATCTCAAACAATACTCAATACTCTTATTTCAGTATTTCTACTCAAATAAATATGAGTTTGTGGAAAGAATAAAAAAGCAATATAATTAGTCCATGTGCTTATATAACTCTATGATACACTTATATGTGAAATACCTTGTCTCCATGTATTTCATAACAACAGCAAACCTACTTGTCCATCCTAATCAGGTTTTTGTCCCATCTCTTTCTAGGTATTTCTCTCATCAAAGTCACCAATAACTTCTATGCTGCCAAATCTTATGCTCAGTTCTCAGTTTTCATGGTTTCCTTTCTTTCTTGCTTTCTTTCCTTTTTAAATTTTCTAGTAACTTTTTTGTGGTTTTTCAACAGAATTTGATATAGTTGCTTGCAATCCTATGCTTGAAAACAGATGTTTCCTCTCCCCTTCTTCCGAATGCACTAGCAGCCCCCTTTAAAATTTCTTCTGCTGGCTTCACTAGATGCACCTAAACTCTAAATGTCAGTATATCCCAAGCAGTTATGATCTCTTTAACTTTAGGTATGCAAAAACTTTTTTAGTAGTTCCATCTAAGTCTCAAATCTTCAAATGTCACTGACATTTCACAAGTTTATATTTCTCTCGTAGTGTTGTCCTAAAGTGCAATTTCATATAGGTTATTATGCATTTAATATATCTCATTGGATCCTTAAATAGAAAGCTCAAATTTTGACACATCAAAACAAATATTTCTTAGAAGACCAAAAATTTTCCACCAAACAACCCCTAGATTTAATAACTAAATTCAGCAATGTAGAGGATAAAAAATAAACACACAAAAATCAATAGTGTTCCTGCACACTAATAATGAACTTGCTGAGAAAGAAATTAGGAAAACAATACCATTCATAGTAACATCAAGAAAAATTAAATGCTTAGGATTAGCCTAAACAAGGAAGCGAAAGACCGCTACAATGAAAATTATATCACTCTGAAAAAGGAAATTGAAGAAGACATTAGAAAATGGAAGGATATTCTTTGTTCCTGAATAGGCAAAATCAATATAATCAAAATGGCTATACTTCCAAACCTGGATATATGAATTTAATATCATCTCAATCAAAATAGCAACAGCATTTCACAAAGCCCTAGAGAAACCAGTCCTAAAATTCATATAGACCCAGAGGAGAACCAGAATAGCAAAAGCAGTCTTGGATAATAAAAGCAAAGCAGGAGATATCATAACCTTGGATTTAAAGTTATACTACAAAGCTACTGTGATTAAAAGAGCATGGTACTGGCACAAAAACAGGCATGTAGATCAACAGAACAGAATAAATGAAACAGAAACAACTCCAGGCAAATTTGACTAATTGATATTTGACAAAGGTGCCCAAAACATACACTAGAGGAAAGACAGCTTCTATAATAAATGAGGCTGAGAAAATTGGATATCCACATGCAGAAGATTGAATCTAGACCCATATATCTCACCGTGTACTAAATTAAAATAAAAATAGATTGAAAATTAAAATGTTGAAACATAAACACTGAATCTACTGGAAGTTAAAATAGGGAAAACTCTTGAAGACATAAGCATAGACAAGGACTTTTTGAATAGAAGCAATATCAAGAATCAACAAATCAATTATATCAAATTAAAAACCTTCTACACAACAAAAGAAACAATCAACAGAATGAAGAAACAATCTGAAGAATAGGTAAAATTTTTCACCAGCTCTTCCTTGGAGGATTACTATCTAGAACATATAAAATATCAAAACATTAGAACTCCCCAATATAAAAGAACAAATCAAGAAATGGACAAGTGGGCTGGGGATTTAACTCAGTGGTTAGAGTGCTCGCCTTGCAAGCCCAAGTCCCTGAATTCAATCCCCAGAACCAAAAAAAAAAAAAAAAGGACAAGTAAAATGAATAGATATTTCTCAGAAGTAGAAATGGACAATAACTACATTAAAAAAGTTCAACATTGCTGGCTATTAAAGAAATGTAAATTAAAAAAACACTGAGTGACCATCTTATTCCAGAAAGAAGAGTTATCATGAAGAAATCAAATAATAATAAATGTTAGTGAGGATGTGGAGGAAAAGGGGCTCTTTTACAACGATGCTGGGAATGTAAACTAGTACAACCACTGTGGAAATCAGCGAGGAGATTCCCCAAAAAACTCAAAATAGAAATACTATTTAATTCAGCTATTCCCCCCCTAGGTATCTTCCTGAAAGAGTCAAAGTAGTCATATTACAGGGATACATATATGCCCATGTTTATACCATCAAAATTTATAATAGCTAAATCTTGAAAATGGCCTATATGCCCACCAAAAGATGAATGAATAAAGAAAATGTGGTATATATAAACAATGGAGTATTAATCAGCCATAAAGAAAGATAAACTTGAGGCATTCATAGGTAAAAGGATGCAACTTGAGACCAAGTCTCAATTAGCTAATTTTGAAATACAATGAACAAAATGAATATATAAGTTTTACCTTTTTGAATTTATGTGGTCATGAAAGTATTTCGAAGATTAGCTTGTCTCTAATTGTGCCTTGTATTTGTTTACAGGAATTAGGTTGAATGAATGATCGAGTACTTTACATATATGTTCCTACCAATCTTACTTTTTATAGATTTTTATTAAAATTTATCCAAAATTACACAAATTTACAGGCCATTACACAAGCTTATGGACCACAATACATTGTGCCTTCCGCTTCTGACAGTGAGCAATGTAAACAACCACATAAATGCAATATTAAGTCACAACCCCATAAAATTACTGTAGTACTTAATGTACATGTCACTGTTTTAAATTTGGGTTGTTAGGTTCTCATTTTTAAGATATCATTATTCCTCTGGAGTCCCATTCCCCTCCCCCTTTGCCTGCTTCTTGCTCCCTTGAACCCTTTGTCTATTATCTTTTATCTAACATTCTGCCTTTTAAATCTTTTATATGTGATCCTAAGTTTGTTAAGTGAAATAAGTCAAGCCCACATGCTTAAATAGCACATGGTTTCTCTTATATTAGAAATACAATTTTTTTAAACAAAGAACATGTATTGGTACATTGTCTACATAACGATCACATTTATCATCGTGATTTTGTACCTGTACATGATGTATCTTGGTCCCCCACGCCTTCCCCACACCTCCCTTCCATTCTTCCCTTTCCTTATTTACAGCAGGTTTATTTACGTTTTTCCATTTTTTTCCCTTTGCCCTTTTCTTTCCCTTTTCCCTTCCTTCTTTTCCCTTTCTAGTTCTCCTCTCTTTTGAATATTATCTTTCTTTTACCTAATATCTATTATGCCTCTTTGTCTTTATGTACACTTATGGTTTCTCATTTCAGAGAAACAATTTGATGTGTACTCATGTGTGACTGATTTATTTCACTAAAGAGTATGTTTTCAAGGTGCATCCATTTACCTACAAATGACTCTAGTTTATCTGTTTTTATGGCAGAGTAGTACTCCACCGTGTAGAAAAACCACATCTTCTTTACCCATTCCTTAGTTGTTGGGCATTCGGGTTCCAAGACTTAGGTATTACATATTGTGTTGCTATGAACATGGTTGTGCATATATCTCTATGGTATGAGGTTTTCAATTCTTCTGGGAAGATATCAAGCAGAGGAATAGCTGTATCAAATGGAACCTCTAGATTTAGTTTTTTGAGGAGTCTCCATGCTGATTTGCATAGTGATTGGACTAGTCTACATTCCCACCAACAGTGGAGAAGGGTTCCTTTTTCCCCGCAGCCCTGCCAGCACTCGTCGTTGGTTGCTTTCTTGATAATGACTGTTCTTTCTGGAGATGGAATCTTAGCATTGTTTTAATTTGCATCTCTCGAATGACCAGTTATGTTGAACATTTTTTCGTATATTTATTTGCCATTTTTACTTCTTCATCTGAGAAGTGTTTATTCATTTCAGATGCCCATTTTTGGATTGGGTTTTTAAATTTAGGGGGTTTGATTTTTTTGAGTTCTTTATATATTCTAGATGTTAGACTCTTGTCTGAGGGACAACTGGCAAAGATTTTTTTCCCAATCTGTGGATTTTCATCCTGCTCTATTAGTGATTTCTTTCACTGTGCAAAAGCCTTTTAGGATCCAACCAAAAAAGAAAACTGCAGGCCAATTTCCCTAATGAACATAGATGCAAAATTCTCAATAACATACTGGCAAATAGAATGCAACGGATTATCAAGAAGATTATACACCACAACCAAGTAAGATTCATCACAGGGATGCAGGGATGGTTCAACATACACAAATCAATACATGTAATACACCATATCAACAGAATCAAAGACAAAAATCACATGATCATCTCAATAGATGCAGAAAAAGCATTTGACAAAATCCAACACCCATTCATGATAAAAACTCTACAGAAATTAGGAGTTGGCAATCTATATCTCAACCTGATTAAAGCCATCTATGACAATCCAATGGCCAATATCACACTAAATGGTCAGAAACTGGAAGCTTTCACACTAAAATCTGGAACAAGACAAGGATGTCCCCTATCACCACTACTATTCAATATAGTTCTAGAAACATTAACTGGAGCAATTAGACAAGAGAAAGAAATAAAAGGAATAAAGAGAGGAAAGAAAGAAGTTAAACTATCACTATTCACAGATGATATGATACTCTACATTGAAGACCCCCAAAATTCCACCAAAAGACTTCTAAATTTAAAAACTAAATTCAGTAGTGTAGCTGGATACAAAGTCAACACCCAGAAGTCAATAGCATTCCTATATACAAATAACAAATTCACTGAGAAATAAATAAGAGAAGATACACCTTTCACAATTGCATCCAAAAAAATGAAATACTTAGGAATCTATCTAACCAAGCAAGTAAAAGATCTTTACATTGAAAACTACAGTACTCTAAAAAAGGAAATTGAAAGGGATATCAGAAAATGGAAAGATATACCATGTTCTTGGATAGGCAGAACCAACAAAGTGAAAATGGCCATACTTCCTAAATTACTATAGAGATTTAATGCAATTCCAATCAAAATACCATTAACATACTTCACAGAATTAGAAAAAATAATCATGAAATTTATCTGGAAACAGAAGAGACCACCAATAGCACAAAATTTTTTTTAAAAGTTACATAATATGACTCCAACTACAGATCAGTTTCAAAAAGACAAAACTATGGAGACAGTAAAATGATTAGTAGTTACCAAGAGTTTGTGGGAAGGATCAATAGGTGATACAAAGAAGAGCTTTAGGGCAGTGAAACTACTTTCTGGACAACATAATAGCAGACACACTTCATACCTATGTCAAAACACAGAATGCACAATACAATCAGTGAACCTTAATGTCAATTGTGGGCATATTATTTATGTATCAATATTAACCCACCAAATGTACTATGGATAAGCAAGATAGTAATTATATGAAAAATGTGGAGGTAGGGCAGGTTGAGGGCTATCTGTGAACCATGTATTTTCTGCTCACTCTTTCTGTAAATCTAAAGTACTCAGAAAGATGAAGTTTAGTCATTTTTTTTTCAAACAGTTCTTGAAATCATACTTACCCAATTAATTATATCCAGTATATTTTCAGACTCAAAAGGGTCTGACCAGGTTATCTCCTCGTGATTGTTCTGCTGTTATTTTGTACCTCTTCTCAATTTAATGCCCCTGGAATAGCACTGTGTTCTTGCCTTTTTAAAACAAATCAAGACTGTTCCACTGTCTTTGCTTCTGTTATTTCTCTACCTGAAACACTCTCACCTTTTACTTGTATGACTTCCTTCTTTACTTCACTAATGTCTCTAATAAATATCATGTCATGATGGAGAATTTCCTTGATTTAAAATACCATCCACTATCATCCTATCCTTCTAACTGCTTCATGCATATTTTAGTGCTTATATGTATTTTATATTTCATGTCAATGTGTATTTATTATTAATTTCCCTTGGAGGTATTTAAGTTTAATGAAATAAGGGACTTTATTTTGTTCACTGCTGTGTTCCTACTTCACAGAGCAATATCTGTCATAAAGTAGGTGCTCTGTAAATTGTTTTGCAAGAGCAACTGAGAGACTTGCAGGAAGTCACTTTAAATATTTCAAAAGCTTCTATAAATACATAAAAGTTAAAGGTTTAATAGATACTTTAAACCATGACCAGGCTAAAAGAATTGTCTTTTTTGAAGAGTCATAAAATTCATATAATAAAGATCTCTTCAAATTCTTTGATACAAACAAGAGATCTGTAGAACAGACTAAGTCACATGACAACGGCCCATGATGTATTAATAAGATAGGTATACATAAACAAAATAGTATGAATCATTATAAAAGATTATATATGAGCATAGCAGAGCTTTTTTTTTTACAGTGTTCTCATGTCAACAACAAATAAATTAACAGACTAGATACACGGTCAAAATTATTTCTCCTGATTTGCTGCTCTTAAATTTACACATTTATGCTATGTACTTTTACCTTACCTTTTTTAGTTTCTTTTATCTCTGTGGCTTCCTGCTCAAAGACCTGGAATGTGCATTTTGGAACTATTTCTACCTACATGATTTGAAATTTTGTACTTAGCATTTTTAGTTTACCTTTTCAGATAAGTTTGTGCCTCACTGAAACCGTTTTGTAATTGATCAGGGGCTCTAATTTTTTATATTTATACTATTTTTTTAAAGAGTTATCTTCCTTAGAACAAGAAGAATATACAAGTTGTATCTTTTCACATTTTTGTGGTCATGAAAATATTTCAAGGATTTACTTTTCTATAATTGTGCTGTGTGTTTGTTTACAAGAATTACGTTGAATAAATGACTGAGTACTTTAGTTATATTTTCCTACCAATATTTTATGTGTGATCCTAAGACTCAGAAGTATCTTTAATAATCACGCACTTTAGTGAATAAATTTTTGTTAAAATTTTATGTTTGAGACAGCTGTTCTGAACAACAGAAATATAATAGTTAAAGGGGTAAATGTGTTTCTGCCTTCATGTAGTCTTATATTCTAGGAAGATACTACTGTACACTTTAATCAGTTAAAATTATCAGCCTTCTCTCCTACCTAACAGACTGGCCATATAGTTCTTATCATTATTCGTTTGGTCTTTCAAGTTAGTAGGATTCCTCTTCATATATTATAGTCAGCAAAAGAACATACTTAGGATATCCCACTAGCTTATTTTCTTTTGTCTAGAAGAAACTAATTAGACTGGGATTTAGAACTTTAGATTTGAATTAAAAAGCAAAAACAAAGACCATGGAGATTATAGCCATTGAAATAAGGCAAGAAAAAGAGACAAAAGATATACTGACTAGAGAGGGGAAAAGACATATTTTAGAATTTGCATATTAAAAGATAATACTGATAGGGAAATTTAAGGAAGTTGTAAAAAAGCTACCAGAAATAATATGTAAATTTAAAGAGGCCATTAATTATAAGTATATAAAATGTAATTGCATTTCTGAATATTTGTAATCAAATATTAGAAATAAAATTTAATGCCGAAACATGGAATAATTAAAGTGTAACCAAATATATGAAAATTTTATTAAGTAGAAACTAGAAAATATTGTTATAAGAAATAATTTTAAATCCTTAAATCGAGAGATATACAATGTTCATGAATTGGAAGACTGAATATTATTGTCTCCTAAAGAATGTAAACTAGCCAAACAATTCTTAAAAGAAGGAAAGGTTTGAAAAATTCCTACCACTTAACATTAATTACTTAAAAGGACAATATTTAAACATTAGTATTGGTATAAAGGCAAACATGCATCAATGAAACTAATTGAGTTATATAGAAATATTTCCTATTATATAAGGAGAGTTGATTTTAGCAAACATATCAAATCAAGTCAATGGAAAAGGATGGTCTTTTCAACAAATGCTGCCAGAACTACTAGACAACGAAATGGAAAAACTGAACCTGCATCCCCACCTGAAGGTTTATACAGATGTTATCTCAGAATGGGTCATAAACTTAAATGTAAAAGATAAAAGCATAAAACTTCAAGAAAAGTGATCCTCAGCAGGGGTCAATGTTTGTTCCCCTTGGGAATATGTGACATTTTCTAGGTAAAATAGAAATATAGACTGCCATGGACCAAAATGTCAATAATGCTGAAAGTGCCAAATCCTATATTGGAAATAAAATAATAAGAGGAGATATGCAGGCTTAGTGCATTATTTCTTAGATATGAAAAAAGAGCATGAGTAATAAAATAAGATTCATGGAACTTCATCAAAATCAAACATCTTTGCTCTTTAAAATAAAATATATATACACACAGATATATATTTTTGAGAGTCTTGCTATTCAGTTCAGCCTACTGCATCAAAATCAAATACCTTTGATCTTTAAAATAAGATATTTTATATACACACACACACACACACACACGCACACATAAATATAAAAATTTTTTGAGACAGTCTTGCTATACAGTTCAGGCTGCCCTCAAACTCCCTATGTAGTCCAGGCTGGCCTCAAACTCCCAGCAATTCTCCTGTCTCACCCTCCTAAGTGCTGGGATTACATGCCTGACTATTTTCTCAATAATATTTATTGAATACTTTCTATTTTTTTTCCAAAACCTATGTGGAAGTTAATTAATGGAAGTAATGCTGTAATAAGTATGTGATTGTTGGCGGCACTTAGAGGAGGTATCTGATCTACCCTAGAAAATGATTTTTTAATTCTGATATTTTAAAAAGACAACTGCCTACTGTGAATAAAAAGTATCTGTATTCTTGAGGATAAAGAGAAACAGGTGAAAGTTGACAAGCTTAGGATGTTGTAGGTAAAGAAATACGTGGCAATTTTGGAACATAAGTAACTCATTAGGCCTGGTGTTGAAATAATCCTAATGAATATAAAGGATAGATCTGTGGTTTACAAACTTTTATATGCATGTGTACAGTAAAATATTTTGAAAAGCTACACATGCGCATCTCACAAAATTTCATATTGACATATAAAGATTTCAGTCAAGGCTGGCAGCAAGGTTTGTCAGTGGTAGAGCATGTGTGTGTGCTCAAGGCGCTGGGTTCAATCCCGAAAACCACAGGAAACAAACACCCAAAAGTATCCTGATCAAATTTAAAGCGATAGAACGCCAAAATTCTTGACTGTATATGAATAAAGGTATTTTGAAATAAAATGATTACATCACTCCCTTAAATGTACCTAATATAATCTAAATATCAGTTAACTAGTTATGTAAGAAATACATGGGCAAGCTCTTATATGAAGTTATACATGTGCATTATTCTTCTTAAAGTTACTTTTTAATTTTACTTTCTTGATTCAAACATAATGGGTGCACACCTGTAATCATGGCACTCTGGGAGGCTGAGGACAGGAGGATCATAAGTTCAGCCCAGAATGGGCAATTCAGTGACATAATAAGACTCTATTTCAAGATATATAGTTGGAAGAGGGGAAGGAAGCCTAGGGATATAGGTCAATGCCAAGGCTTTCTTCAGTTTTTCTGCTTCAAATATTTCTATTGGTCATCTATCATACTTTCTGAAACAAAATAAATACAATTGAAAATTATTTAAAAATTATTTCTATGGCTTTAAGATTAAATATGAAACAGCTTCTTGATTGATTTATTGTCATAATAATTATCACGCAGTTTATAAAATTATTAGATATTTTTAAAAATTGTTTAAAAGAGGGAATGTTTTATTAGAAGCTAATGAACTTAATATTTGTAATGAACCTAATATTTACTCACTTATGTCATTTATTTGCATAAATTTTGTTGAATGATACAATGAAATGCAACTCATCATCACTTCTATGAAACAATAAAATGTCATGCACAAGCATTTTGTATATCTCAACTTATTCTAAGAATGAGAGAATTAATATTTTGTTAAATTTTAAGACATCTTTTACCAACTCAATAACTACTAATAAAGCCAGCTGTGGTGGTGCATGCCTGTAATCCCAGCACTGGGGAGGCTGAGGCAGGAGGATCACTGGAAGTTCGAGGCCAGTGTGGGCTACACAGTGAGTTCAAGACCAGCCTGAACTATATAGTGAGACCCTGTCTCAAAAAAAAACGAACCAAGCAACCAAACAAACAAACAAACAAACAAACAAAAAAACGCTAATAAAACACTTTAGTATCTATTGTGTACTTTACCTTATTTTTGTCAAATCTCTGGACCTCCATATTCAGCTTTTATTTACATATCATATCTAACATAAACCTAAACAATCAGTCCTATTTCAATGGATTATCTGAGACGCTTTTAAGAAAAAGCCTAATTTTTCAACTCAAATATACATGTGAGATGATCTCAGCAATGTTATATATCATTAAGAAACAAATTCTGGATTACATTGTAGGGCTTTGTTAAAATCAATCAAGTCAACATTAAAACAATACAGGTATACTAATATTAATCCATTTATTTTCATACGATGTAGGACCTTGCAAAAGTGTTATTACATACGATGTTCCTTATTGCTTATTGGTAATAAAACCATGGAGTATACAACAAAAATCGTAACTTATTTACAAAATGAGAAGCATAACAATAGAAATAATGTTCTTTTGATAAGTATATCACACTATATGAACTTTTAAGGTAAATTATTCATATAAAATTTATAATTTCATTAATGCTATTACATAGCATCACTAAACAAAGCAGAAATGTATAGACTTTTAAAGGTAATCCACTCAACATCTACTAAACAATTATATCTTTGATAATAGATGTAAGAAAATATTATCTACTAATTACCAAATGCTGGATAAAATTTCATGATATGGTTGATAATGTAGACTTCTAGCTAATTTTAGCAGTGAGGGTTCGGCAAGTAAAACAATATCTTTTGGAAAGAGGAAATTGCTATAGGAATTAAACCTTTCACGGATGCGGGAAGATTTTTAGAAGTGGAGGTGAAAATGGGAGTCCGAAGCCCAAAGCAATTGTCTCTAAGCCGTCCTCCTAGAGCACTGATGTAAGTGGTCAGAGTTGAGCTTGCTGAAAAACACAAAAACCCACGTGAAATTGTGACTGAGCCCCTCTGCCTGTGGAGAGGCCCAGGAAGTGCCGCCTCAGCAAGTGTTTGCCTCCATGTACAGTTTCCGGTGAGTTGAGTCCAAGGTCCTTGTGGTAGGCCAGACTGCAGTTGTCAGCCAAGCTGCAGTGAGAGGGAGAACAGAGGAGAACAAGGACGAGTTGGGATCTGGGCATCTTCACGTCACCCTGCCGACTGACAATCATCCACAAGCAGTAATGTCAGCTTCATTTACTCCACCGTCACAGTCATGTAGCCACTCAAACCTTGAGACACACTGAAAAGGGCCTGCTTGGAAACCTGGCTCTTAGCCTTATCCCAAATGCCCTGATGCATTTTTGTATATTGACTGGTGTTAAAAATATCCACTTGAGGGGATGGGGATTTAGCTCAGTGGTTAGAGTGCTTGCCTAGCAAACACAAGGCCTCGAGTTCAATCCCCAGCACCAAAAAAAGAAAGAAAAAAAATGTCCACTAGAGTCAAAAAGAAAATGTGTAGCATTCTTATCTTTGGATCTTCTTCATCATAATTTGAACATTTTTATAGCCTCTGAAAACTTTCCAGTTAGTTGGAAATATACCAATGGAAATATACCAATAATCCAAAATGAGAGATAATGGTGAAATGAACTGGAAAAATTGGAGAGGAGAAAGAATGTATTAAATACATATTAATAATACTAAAGTTAGAGAATATTTGGTAGTTAATTAGATGTAGAATGTAAAGAAATGTCATGGAGAATTGAAATTTTCTATCTTAGGCAACTGCATGATTCATATGCAGCTATGATTCTTATACAGAAACACGTAAGAAGGAAGGGGAACTACTCAGAGACCACAAGGCTATGAGCAGCAAGATGTTTTGGTCCCTGCCAGCTGCTTGCATGATGTTTGCAAGATTTTAAGAGGAAATACATGTCCCAAATGTACTACTGGAAAAATATGTTGAAGAAAATGGTTGCCAAACGAATGTTAGTGAATAAGCAGCATCAGAAATCCAGAAGGGGGCATTAAAATACAGATTGTTGACACTCACTCTTCTAGACATTCCTTTTCAGTAAATCTGCCATGAAAACCAAACAGCTCAGGAGATATTTTTGAAGTACACACAGGTCTCGGAATATGGCACTGAGATTCACGTGGAAACCAATTAAAACATTTCCTGACTCATGCAACTGAGGATTTTTTTCTCAGCCTTTTTTTGTTAAATGAGAGTTCAGGGAGCTCATCCTCTTAGGAGACCTCTTATGCTTTAATTTAACTTTGATCTAGGCATGGAAGTTACCAGGGAAACATGATTTCTCCCCTGTCCCACATCTGCTGAGGAAGTACAATCCAGCTCATGTATCAAGGTTTTTTTGGACATCATCAGAAGTGATCAACTCAGAGTGTTTTGTTTTATATAGAAAAACAAAAGTAATTAATTGAATGAAACAAAGAAAATTATAGATAATAATTCAGTATATCTTGTGAAAATCAAAGCAGGACTTTTTTCTTGTATAATATGTAGTTCTGTCTCTGTGCAGGTGGTCCATATTAGAAATGAAAACATAATAGGCCAATTCCAGTTTTATCACCTTTTTGGAAGGTATCACATAAAAAGTTGCAAAGATTCAATTTACTGTGTCACATACATATCAATACTTCAAATTTGATGCCTCAATACAAGTTTCACTGTAAACTTATTATTAATTTCCCTGATTTAAAGAAATGGTGGTCACCAGCATGTGATTAGATATAGCACTGAAGTGTGGTTGTTCATCCTGATTGGAGAATATTAAGTGAAATAGTGAAAGCATAAATAAGACTTCAGGGTTTTGGGTTTCTTTTAGGAAGTAAAAACAGAGGCAAGTGGTGTAGACATCCTACCAAAATATCTGAATGGTAAAGTTGAAAGACATATTATTGTAGCTAAAAAATGAAATCTATACTGTGGGCAGTTGGTTGTTAGTGTTATGTTATTATTGTTTTCAAATATCAAACATCTTTATACCTATTTATATGTGCTGATAAAATGGAGCCAGTGATTATAGCAATAGCATGTGCAGAGGAGGCAGTATAATTAATAGGATAATTCCTGAGAAGAAAGGGGATGTATAATGAGTACCAGCAGTTGCTGTGAGTCTCATTTTTGAGAGAACTTGATATTTTATATTTTATATATGTTGTGGAATTATAGCATGAAGGTCCCTAGCTACATTATCATAGTTGCTTCTATGCCATGAATCTATTCAAAGTGTTTATCTTTTATGGTCATTTTGACTTTGTGGAAGAGCCAGAAATCACACTGTGACAGATCCAGTGAATAAGGTGGATGAGGACACACCATAATGATTTTACAAGCTTGCTATTCCATTGAATGGCACCGGAGAGCAACATTCATGGTAATTTTAATCACACTTCATAAAGATAATCACAAAAGAGGACTTCTGGAACTGCTTCAGAAAGTGACCAGAATGATGGGATAACTGTGCTCAAAGTGAGGGGGAGTGTTTTGAGGGAGATTGTCTTAGTTACTTTTCTTTTGCTGAGATAAAATACCTGACACTCAAAATTAAAAGAGGAAAGGCTTATTTAGCTCACATTTTGTAGACATTTCAGTCCATAGTGGCTGGCTCCAAGGCAGAGTGGCATGGCTAACAGTTCATGGCAGGCAGAAGGTAGCAAAGCAAGTGAACAAAGGGACTTAGCATCTTCTTTGTGCTCCTTTTATATTCTATCCAGGCTACTGGGATAAGGGCGGTGCCAATCCAATCAATGGGCTGATTTAGTAATCACACATCCTTAATCCCAGCATCACAGATTTTAGACTAAAGCACCTCTGAAAAGGCCCCACCTATGACTGCAGGAGATTTTGGGAGGGTATCTAGACACTAGCCATAACATACTGCCCTGGCACCCCAAAGACTCATGGACTTCCCTTCATGCAAAAGGCATTAGTCCATCTCCAAGAATTGCCAAAGTCCTAACAGTTTCAGCTTTGCTGAAAAGTTCAAGTCCAAAGTCTCTTTTGAGATTTAAGGCAAACTCTTAGCTGCAAGTCCCTGTATAAATGAAAAGAAAGTTAAATAATTTCAACATTCAATGAAAAAAGTCAGACATTTCCAAAAAAAGTGCAAAGAGGGAGAAAGAAATGGAAACAAAGCAAGCCCAAAATCCAGCAGGGCAAGCATTAGGTCCTGTAGTCCCATGTTCAACATCCAAAGCAATCTGTGGCCAGATGTGAACTCCAAAGGGCTTGGGCAGTTCCTCCTCTATGGCACTGCCAGTGGTTGTAGCTCCATAGCTTCTCTCTCAGATTGGCTCTGCTCTCTCCTTGCACCTTTCCTCAGACAATTCACATTCTTGGCTTCTCTAAACTTCTGAGGTCTCCACTGCACCTTCAGCTTCACATACTGCCCTCTCAGGGGCACACTGCCTGGCCTCCCAGGCCTTCTTCTGAAATCTGGGTGGAAGCTTTCCTGACCCCACAACTCTTACATTCTCCATGCTCCTAAAACCAGCACCATGTGGATGATGCCAGGGTCTGCTGCTAGCAGGAGCAGTAGCCAAGCTTCCTTCCCTCTTGGCTGCAGGGGTCAAGGGTGTGGATCACTGAGCACTCTGAACCAAATCCCGAGGAACAACTTCCCTAGGCTGCCCCTATTCTGAAACATGGTGCTCTGGGACTCTCTTCTCAAAGCAAAGTCTTTCACCTTTGCAACTCTGAGGCTGCAAAGGCTGGAGTCCTGCTGGTTCTTGTGATGTCTTCAGGCCATCTTTTCTCTCATTTTCTTCTGAAATACTTGACTTTTTCTTTCTAGTCTTTTCAGCATCCAATTTCTCCCCTGTTGCATCTTTGCAGACCACAGCTTTACTGGAGCTTCTTTTCTGGCCAAACTTACATTTCCAATCATTCTGCTGTGCTCTGTGTTCTTGATTCTCAATATAAATCTGACAATTCTTTATAGGAGAAAGTATGAATTATGAATGAAAAATGGCACACTCCTGTAATCCCAGTGCTCTGTAAGGTGGAGGCAGGAGTTTCACAAGTTTGAGCCCACTCAATGCAATTTAGAGACTTATGGAGACCCTACCTCAATTAATTAATTAATTTAAATGTAGAAAATAAAAACAAAACAAACGAAAAATACCACCACCAACAAGAACAAGAACAAAACGGCTGAGGATGTAGCTAAGTGTGAAAGCCCCGAATTCAATCCCCTATACCAAACTCACAGAAAAACATTCACTGCTATTTTTTTTATTGAATTTAAACCAATCACACAGGATATAAAACCAAAGAAATTGCAGACAACATTGTTGTTGGCTTAGTCATGGCCATTTTCTGTTCTTGGAGCCGACCTGAACTATTATAGGCCTCACTACTCCACCTCCACTTGACTCAAATAAATCCTAAATAAACGAATTCAATCATGTTTCCCCTTTCCTTTAGTCAGAGATCAGTTCAGATTTAGCCAAACAGATATAAAGGGAGTCAGGGAAAGCAAAGCTTGGAGAAATCCTCCTTAATACTTAAGAAGAGATAAAAGTAAAAGAGAAAAAAAAATTGATTTTCCATCTGCTGTTTTGTTGCATCAGTACAAGATACTTAAAACAATGGTTACTATTTTGTAACCCAGAAGAATATTCTGAAAATGACAAAAACAAAGAATAAATGGAGCTCTGTCTTTGATAATATCATATAATAACCAAGCAGACCAATCCTCCAACCATTCTTTTCTCAAATGGCTAGTTATGCGAAATACAAAGCCTAATTCTTTAAGCCATTTGGCCTTTTATTTTAGCTAAAAGCATCCTAAAGAAAAGTCATTTTTCCAATACTTTTATTATAACTTCAAAAATTTTTGAGTAAATAATACTATTATATGAATAAAGTAAAACAAAAATTGTGTGTAATGTAAGCACTCAATAATTTTGAGAACTGTACTGTGAATTTATTAGAAATTCCTCCCAAATGTTGTGTTTTTGGTCAATGTTCTCATAATTTTAAATCTAAAGAAGCCACAATAAAGAGAGATCAAGCAGTTTATCTAAAGTCATCCAACAAATCCACGGAGTAACTTCTTTTTCCCAGCAGGAACCAGCACTCACCCCTCTAGATTTATTAGGGTAAAATTAACGGTAAAAATTGTATAGATTGTGTTGATTTGATACACAAAAACATGGTGAAATGTTTACTCCAATCAAATAACACAATTATTATTCATGTAGTTACTTATGTGTGTCTGTGTGCGTGTGTGCACTGAGAACATAGATTGATTCTCTGCAAGTATTTCAAGTACTATGAAGTATTAACTATAGTCATGATGTTGCCCATTAAACCTCCAAAATGTATGCATCTTTTAAATGAAAGTTTGCATCCTTTGACCAAACTCTTCATTTCCCCAAATCTTAACACAATTCAACTTCTGGCAACCACTTTTCTATTCTCTCCTCATATGAGTTAAGAATTCCTTCTTAGTGATGTTGAACACTTTTTCATATATTTATTTGCCATTTTTATTTCTTCATTTGAGAAATGTTTATTCATTTCAGTTGCCCATTTTTGGATTGGGTCTTTAAATTTGGAAGGTTTAATTTTTTCGAGTTCTTTATATATTCTAGATGTTAGACCTTTGTCTGATAGATAGCTAGCAAAAATTTTTTCCCATTCTGTGGTTTTTTGTCCTGCTCTATTGGTGATTTCTTTTGCTGTGTAAAAGCTTTTTAATAGCATGTGGTCCCAAGCACTGATTCTTTGTATTGTTTCCCATGCAGTCTGGGTTCATGAGATGCAAATAAAAACAACATTAAGATACCATCTCACTCCAGAAAGAATCGCATCTATGAAAAAATCAATGAACAACAAATGCTGGAGGGGCTGTGGGGAGAAAGGAACCCTCCTCCACTGTTGGTGGGAATGCAGACTGGTCCAGCCACTGTGGAAATCAATATGGAGATTCCTCAAACAACTAGAACTAGAGGTTCCATTTGATCCAGCTATTCCCCTACTGGGGATCTTTCCAGAAGAGTTAAAATCATCATACCACAGAGATATAT
>PVJO010021407.1:0-30024 GCA_004026905.1 Hystrix cristata | reverse complement strand
GACTGGCTCTGTCCACTGTTTTTTCTGGTAACTCTCTGCCTCCATACTCATGTGAAACAATTCCTCAGAGTGTATTGGTTTCGTCTTGCTGGAAAACGCTGGTAAACAAAGATGGCATCCATGATTCTTATCTAAGTCCTCAGACCTTAGCAAGGGATGACCCTGTTGTCTAGAAGTTTAATAGTGGGATGATATTTTTAAATTTCTATTTTCTGGGAACACAGAGCTCAGATAAAGTTCAACACTGTTACTCACTTTGGAAACTAATGATGTACATTAATAATCACACATATAATAAATTAATAAATAATATGAATATTACTCTTTCTTTTACCATCAGAACCATGGCTAGGTCACCCTTCTCCCCAGTCGAGGTAGGGACGTTTCTGTATTGGGGTTCCGTCTGGAACTGGTGCCTTGGCGCTCAATCTCAACTTTCATGTTCCCCAAGTTAATACAGAATGTTCACTCTGCTCTATGTATGCCTTGTAAAAGTTAAGGTACATTTCCAGTTGTACACGTGAGTCTTTGTACTAATTTTACATCCTCAAGCTTGTAACTTTGATTAGAAATGGAGCCATGGGTTTTAAATGTTTCGTGGCCATATCTTTTTATGTATGTGTTTATTTAGTTTCCAGCCCCCTTGGAGTCTCTTTTTCATCAATTTATAGACCTCTTTCAACAGACACACTTTATTTTTCATACAGGTCCTTGCTGAGTTTACAGTTTTATAATTGTGATCAATCTAGTGATATTAATTAGACATAATTTTGCAGAAGTTGAAAAGTGTACTCTTTTTATGGTTTGATTAGAGTAATCTGGGCCATATATTCCTTTCTCTTTCCTTTACCAGAATAATGCATTGATTTTTTTCCATAATTATTTATGACAATTTCTATCGAGAATAACAGAAATAAATAAGAAAGAGGTTTTAAATCTGTAGACAAATCATCTATTCCCAAGTTATAACTAAAGCTCTTGCTAAATGCAGTCACCTTTACTATTGCAAGAATATGCTTGGTAATTTATTGAAAGCTGTTCAGAACTCCATTTGAGTTTTAAAAGCAAAGCAATTAGCCAAGGTTTCGGCCTTCAGGCTCAGCTTGTGTGCAAAATGACATAATTGAAACTGAACTAAAAAGTCTTAAATCTCCCACCTAGTCTAACAGGGGATTAAGCTGAGTATTTTAAAGACATTTATGTGACACCTACCTCTATGTTCTGTCTTTATCTGGAGCAGATTCTTTGTGTTGACCTTCTTGGTCAACTGCAATGTTTTAGGAGACCTGCTAGGTAAATTTAAACTATTTTGATCTTGATTGGTACTGTGGGAACCCAGTTCAGTTAGCAGTACCTTAGTTTACACCTAACCCTAACCCCAAGAGGAAGGAAAAAAAAATTGAGGAACATGAGCTGGCAGAGAGAAGAGAAAAAGTTATCACTGGTAATGATTCTCACTGAAGCAGAAATGACTTAGGAAATAGGCTAGTATTTTAAAAATAAATGAACTGTAAAAAGACAATATATTCAAGAATATCCAGCAATAGGAAAAAACAATAATATCTTTAAAATTGACACAAAATTCTCAGACATTTAGAGAAAAATAAATGTCAGTATCATGTTTGCAAGGCATATATTGATTTAGATTTCATGGAATGAGTTAGGGAAAAGTATTTGAAACAAAACTAGAAGTGTAGCCAGGAAAGAGCCCACAGAAGGGCTAATGAAAGTATACTCCACATTTAAGGAAAGCATAAACTGAGAATATTAACTTGGTTTGCTTGAAGAATCATAAAAACACCCAATTTGGGTCCTGAGACCAATATGACCAGGTGAATTGAAAGAGGAAATTTGGGGTTAGAATTTTAGGCTCTGTAAGTTATTTTAAAGGGTTTGGCTCATCTTTCAGTAATAGTTGTCTACCAGCAGAATAAATTGAACAGAAATTTTGACTTTTTCTTCTTTAAAATTAGGCAATATGCACTGTGGAAAACAGGCACGAAGGCAAAAGTGGAATGGGGGGTATTACTGACCAAGTTCAATTTCAGATAGAAGAGTGCTTCTTTATATTAAAGTAGTGGCAGTGAAGACTACAATTAATTCCAACTGTATCTTAGAAGAAGACTAGGGAGGTGTTTTAAACAGCTTGGTAATGGAGCTGTATCAACAAACAGTAGATAGGTCAGAAAGATAAAATGTTACTTAGGGAAATTTGGTACTATAAAGATCATAAATCAGGTCTTTGGGGAAATACAAATTAACCTTTTATTGACATGGGACGTTTCACTCACCATTTGGAAAAATAAGTGCTATATTTGACATCATTCATAAATCTTAGATGGATTAAATATTGAAGGTCTAAATTTTAAAACTACAGAAAAATATGGAATATTTTTAAATATTAGATGAGAAAACTTTTATAATTCTGACACAAATCCAGAAGCCATAGGAAAACTTGGGAAGAACTGAATATATACAAACTAAAACCATCTGCCCAACCATAAAAACCCCAATAAAAGTTGAAATAAAAACTGTAAACTGAGAGAATTCTCAAAATCAGTGACAAAGAATCTCTTTTCATAAAAATACCTGATGTGTATATAATCAATTTTATATATATAATATATATATAATATAGGTAGGTATATGTAATATATATAATATAGGTAGATACAATTATACAACAAAGAACAATTAATTATATGTCCATTATTTTAGGTGTTGTGCAAGTCATGTTATTCCATTCATATACAATATACTCTGTGTAGGAACTGTTTTGAATCCTCATCCTACAGATGCAGAAGTTGAGGCTCAGAATGGTTAAACAATATGCCAAGGATTGCACAAGTACAATAATCTGGATTTTGTAAAGCAAAAATACAGACATTTTGAAATAAAATGTAATGATGTTTTCAATACACTATGTTCTACTGTGCTATATCATACTGTAATGTACATTATGAGATACTTATCCTACAAAATGGCAAACCCTACTGTACTGGAAGAATTATCATATAATACACATTATATAAAAATTACCTAGTTTCAATATGGTTAAAAGTAAAGATATTTTAATTTAGAACACCAATGTAAAGATATCCCATCTTCAACAGGCAAAGCATGTATTCATATTAAACCACATCCTTTGTGGTTCACCATGTACACATACAAACATAAATTGCCTACATCTGTCAAAAGCAATATACAAATTAGGCAATGAATATGAAATTGTATAAGGCACTGTTTATTAAGATTGTGTATTTCTAGCATGAATGTGTATATATTATACATATATTATACATATATATGTGTAATATCAAAGTCCCAAGGTCCTCTGGGTAGAACCTGTGGTCATGTACATTCTAGGGAATGGTGCTAACCTGGAGCTACACCCCTAGGCCCACCATTGTGTTTCAGGACAAAAAGTAATATGCACAAATAGTCTGAAGCCAAGCAGTTTAGAGAAAAATTATTCCATTAAGAGGTTTTATTGACTTGATGAGCTAATACATTAATATGCTCCTTAATAACAAAAAAAAACACAGTATTTTTTGGTGCAACAGGATTACTCACTATAAAATTATTAGTTTACTGTTTAATAATGATTTTGAAATTGTATTCATATTCCACAATGCTGCACAATCATCTAAATCATCTGATTATTTTATAATCAGTTTAAAGAGCATAGTTTTTTTTGTTAAATGAATGAATGCATTCTAGTGTTTATCACTTTTGAAATGTTTAACCTACAAATATTATAAGAACATGTTCTTACAGGTAGGTATTACCTAGATAAAATGGACATTAAATTATGCTTACACTTGCACAAGGGGATATAAACTAAATTACACTGAATTTTGTTCAATAAATATAGACATTAACATGGAGTGTAATAGCTTTGATCTTACATTTCTTCTTTGTGAAGAGAGAATCTATCTGTGTCACTTGGTTGTCAAGAGATCGCTTCACTCGATAATTTATTAGCCTCCTGTCAGCCCAATCTATTACTGGTCCAGTCAAAATATTCGATTTTGGCAGAGGTATTGGATTAAGGCCTGACACTTACAAGTTTATCAGTGCTCTACTTTTTTAATTTGGGAGAAATATGTACACTTTGGTAAATCTAATCTGGTCTGTTAAAAGAGCTGGCAGATAACTGTCCATCGTCATGTGCTGGGCTTATATATCTGGAGTTCAAGAAGCATTTCTAAAGATCTTCATTTATTACTGCCACTGAATATTTAACATTGATACTAAAATCATTAGTATTCTTTTGAAGTAGAGTCTCTCCCATTTTATGACATCAGATTTTAGCATTAGACCCGCAATTTTCAGTTTGAAAATAAACCCCTTCCAAAATTGAAATGAGTAGCAAGGTGTAGTTTCTTTTGAGTTAATCTAGCAAATACTCTACCACAACGCTTAATAAATTGGATACTATAAAGTTTGTAATGCTTTCTAACCTATGTGATGGAATACAAGTGCTATCAGTTCAGTTCTAGATAGAATTCAAAGTTAATAGCTCTTTCACTCCCAAATTACAGTAAGTATATATTTTTAAAATGTTTCCTTTTTCTTAGGAAACTAATTTCTTCACAAATTATAAAGAAATAACTTACTTTTCTCAATAAGATGTTGAGTAAAAATTATAAATCAAGCAGAATAAATCTGAATTATTTTGCATACTATTAAAGTCTAAGTCTGAAGTACATGTATTCCCTCTTGTCTCATTTATAAAATTCGCGTAAGGCAATAAGTAAACCAACAAGGGCAGTTTATTGTATGTTTATAAAACAAGCACTTTATCTAGTAAAGAATATATGCCTAAAGATAAATCCCCAGGCAAAGAATGAGGATATAATGAGATAACAAGAATTTCATTGACTCAAGCGTTTAGATAAATTAATTACCTTAATGTTCATACAAATGGAGTCATTACCATAAATGAATCCTTGATAACACGTAGAACCCCCAAGGTGTACTTCAGGCAAACCATGTGTTTAAAAATTAAGAAATGTGCATATTTTTGTTGTATAGACTTTAGAACTGGACTCCAACCAACATTAGATTCATTGCTCTGAGGACTGAATTTTAATTTAAAATGATGTAAATGTTATGGAAGAGAGGTTGATTGTCCATATGTGACAGTGTGAAGAAAGAACTGAAAAACTGTTATCCTTTTAATTAATGAAACTTATTCCAAAAACATTTCTCTTATTCACTTAATTTTTATTTCTAATTCGGATAAATACATTTTTGTAATGGGCATTGAACAGGTAATTTTGTTCTAACAAAAATATATTTATGTCTATTTTGTATTTATTTAGCAATATAGTTTAGTGGAGATTAGAAAATTACTGTGTTTAATCTCTTATTTCCTCTAATACCACCTTGATCAATTTGAAGAACAATGTTAGTAAATTAATTTGAATAATAACAGCTTTGATATATGAAATTTAACACATTTCAACAAATTTGATTTAGAGGAGATAAATCGAGGAGACTCTGCCGGGGTGATTAAAACTTGTAGATGTGTTACATCATAAAACAAGCAATTCATCACTACATTAACATAATTTAGTAATGAATATATTTTTACATATTTCATTAAATCTTGGATCCATTTTCTTACATTCAGCTAGTTGATGTAGTTTGCATTAAAGATAGAATATAAATATTTAAAGGGAAATAATCAGAAAGGAAAATGTGAAGAGGTAAGCTATCCTAAATATGTCCACTGTAGATGGAAGATGCTTATAAACTAAACATCTCCATATGGTGTTAATTCCAAATTCACAGCCTGTCTGATTTTGCTGCCTGTCATCCCTCCACCCAGGATAATCTGCTTTTGCTCCTACTAGGACATTAAATCTGCCCATTAAATAGGTTACCGAATATTTCCATCCTAGTAAACTCAAAGGTATCTTGGATACTTACTGAGTTCCATTTAGATACTCTTTCTCCTAGAAATTCTCCTTTTTCCCAAAATACCTTATGGCTGTGTCTTCTTTGCTCATGAGCCAGACAGCTATCCCTACCTACCTGATTGATTGAGATAACAGTAGCTTGATTTCTACTCTGTCCTATTCTACCTAAAGACTTGCCATTTGCTGTTAAACAAGTACTATGCGTGAAAAGCATCAAATTCTTACATTTAACATATAGAAAAACATATTAAGATCTTCCATAGTCTCTTAGGTATTTACAATAATTGTCAACCATTATTAGTAGGACCACTGACTCTTTAGAAGAAATAGAATTATGAAGGTTTATCTTGTTTTAAATAATATAAACTGTGATTTTATCTGACCTTATGTAAAATAAAGAATCATTGCCATATGGCAATGTCCATATAGCACCCTCATACTATTTGGGAGGTACATTCTATTATTCTATTTCTAATATTGCTTAAAAATACAAATTTTATTTCTATAATAGGTTCATATTTAACTTCAGAAAGACAAGTAGAGTAATATGTTTCAACAGATAAGAATTAAAAAAAAACAAACCTGGATGTGTTGGCTCATGCTGGTATTCACAAAACTTGGGAGGCTGAGGCAGAATGACTGCAAGTTAAAACCAGTCTTGGCTATATTTTGAGCCAGCTTGGACTACACAGGGAGATGTCCCCAGTAAAGGAAGGAAGGAAGGAAGGAAGGAAGGAAGGAAGGAAGGGAGGAAGGGATGAAAAAAGGGAGGGAGGGAGGGAGAAAGAAAGGGAGGGAGGGGGAGAGAGAGAAAGAAAGAAAAAAAAAGAAAGAAAAAAGAAAGAAAGCAAGAAGGAAGAAATTAAAGAAATCAACATCAAATGAGAGTCATTTTCAGGGGTTGTTGAGCAATTCCCAAAAGTAATTCATGTATGTAAGAAGTTGTGGTATAATTAAGAAGTCTCATTATTTTTCTAAGAATAGTAATTTCATACTAAAAATATATTTTGCATAGAATAGAATATTTTAGTTTCAAATGTAAAAAAGAAAGAAATATATCCCAGCAAGCAAGAAATATAATCCAGTGAAATATATTGTTTTTCTTGATAAGCCCAGTACAGTATAGAGAAATAACTTCCCTATGTACAGTTAAAAGGTCAAAGTAATATATAGCAAAGTGAATAGTTAACTATCAAATTTCCATTTTTTTCTAGGACTAAGAATCTTGCTAACAATTAATAGGGAAAAGTAATTAAGTTAAAAATGATTTCTAAAGAGTCTAGTTTGGCTTCCCTAAAAGCAGAAAAAAGAAGTTAAGGAACATTTGTAAATTCTCACTCCGGAAACTCAGGCTGACTAAAGACTGAGCTTTAATTGTAAGATTTTAGAGGGCTTCCTTCGCCCACTCTTTACCATCATGTCCAAGGGATCCAGGGTAATAATATCAATAATGCAAATATAATGTAATATAATGTAATATGAATATAATAATATGAATCGCAACTGAAAGAGGTGCAGGATGCAGGTTCTTTGTGTATGGGGAAGGGGTCCTCAAGGAAACTGAAGGACGACAAGGGGAGGAAAGAGAGGAATAAAGGAAGAAATGGCAGCCTCTGGCATCTCTATCTACAGCTCAGCAAAACGAGGTTCAACTCCTGTACAGATTGAATTCTTACAGTAAAGTCTTATTTATCTCAGTGTCTGTTACCCCATTTGAACAAGAAAATATAAGACATACTAGGAAGCAAAAGACAACATGATCTGGAAAGAGAAATTATAGGACTCAGACATAGACATGGTAGAGATTTTGCAATCATCCAATGAGAATTCAAATTACTATAATCAATGTTCATAGAGCTAGAAGAAAAAAAGTAGACAAACATGCAAGGAGAGGTGAACGATGTAAGGGAGAGATGTGAACTCTAAGAAATTATTAAAACGAGAGAAATATAGTATTATAACAGAAAGGCAGAATTCCTGCGGGGTTCTCCGTAGACAGAACAAGACTGGTGAAAAAAATCGCTTATCTGGAAGATACGTCAGTAAACAAAAGGGTAAAAGTAGTGTAAACCCTTCAAAGTGAAAACTAAATTTTAATGGTAGACCAAAATGTGTAAGAATTGTGGAGTCGTGACAAATGGTGTGACAGATACATAGTTGGAGTATCAGAAGAGAAGAAAGAAGCAGAAGAATTAAAAATTTGAAATAATAATAGCTAAGAACTTTCTAAAATTCATTACAGGTATAAAATCTATGAAACTCTCTTTAGTGAAAGGATTTAATAGCAGTTCAGATGCTCTTCACTTAACCTTTGTCTTTTTTCAAATGCTCTAAGTAAACGATAAAATTTAGCATTTAGAGTTTTATAATTTGCAAGTGTCTGAGTGTCTCTGGAAGGAGGGAGTATTTTTAGAATTTAGCTAATAGTTCAGGAATGGAAACATTTGAATGGAAAGGGAAGAATCGGTCCTAACATGTATCTCTTTCATTTGTATTGGACCTAGACCTGTAAGTGGTTCATTTTCTATTAATTGGTGTAGAAATCTGGCTCTTCTACTGTACCTGTTAGTGAAAATGAAGATTATTTCTTTAAAAGACCCCACATTTCCAGTGTTTCTTTTAATAAAGTATGCCACTTTTGAAGAAACAATTATTAAAAATTATGAAATTATTTTAAATTTGTAGTAATAAAAATATTTATATGACAATATTGACTTAGTGTTCTCACAGAACACTAAGTAGTCTAAATTGAAAAAAAAACTTAATGTGGATATGTCATATTTGGACTGTGGAAAACCAAAGACAAATAAGAAATCTTGAAAGAATTCAAAGAGGAAAAATGTCTTACCAGTAGATAATAAGAAAAATTATACAAGACCTCTCTTCAGAAACCGTGTAAGAAGACTGTGAAGTGAAATACTGAATATATTGAAAGAAAAAAAGTCCACAAGTTTAAAGTTCTATATCCAACAAAATTCTTCCAAGTTAAAAGAGATATAAAGACTTTTTGAACAAAAACTAAACCTTCAAACAGAAGGAAAATTATGTAGATCGGAAACTGAGATAAGCATACATAAAGAATATTCAACAACAATGGATCCAAATAGCTTCATTAATTTTAATCATACTGACATGATATGTAAATAGTAATAAAAACTGGCTGCGGAACCTGTATAAGAAATTCTGTAGTATCTGCTCATTTTTATTTTTTCTGTAAATCTGAACTGCTCTAAAAATAAAGACTTTTAAAAACTAAAAGCCAGTAAAGATATTAAAATGTGCTCGTTCATTACTGTGTTAGTCAAGGCTCATTTGCAAATGGGTGTTCATGTTTCAGTTATTACTAATTCTGCTAGAAAACTCAAGATTCTTGCGTGACGACTTTTATGTAGCTCTTTCAAATTAAAAGAGAACAATATAAATCTGGCTCTTTCAAACAGGCAGCATTTGAAGACATTTAATAGCAAAGAAGAAAGTTTAAATATTTTAATTGTTGTCAAGGGAAATTGTGGAATCTCTTCTCCTGCAGGTGTTTACAAATAGGATTACCCCAGATGTAATCTAATCAGGAGACAGAGTGATGGATGATATGTCTCCTTAGATTTGTCTCTTCTGATAAATTTAATACTAGAGTAGCAAGCTGCCATCCCGAACGAAGTAACTGAACATTAGAAAATGATGAATAGTAGGAAGGGATGACATAGACGAAATAGAGGTTTCTACTGTACTTGAAACTATTAACATGATGAAAAGCCTGCATGTTGGTCTTGGACGGGTATTTATGTCCATTTCACAATGTCAAAAACCCATTTATTCAATGATACATTTGTTCAATGAATATAAGTGGATATAATTAACACACTTTGCTAGTTGATAGGTGCTGTACAGTTTTTAATAAAACTTTGATATATGAGGGAGATTATTTGGAATAGAAAAATTAACTAGTGTTTCGGATATTTTTTGTGAAACACACTAACCCCAGAGTTATAGCTTTTAAAAGAATTCTGTTTAAATTGTTAAAACAAAAGAGAGATATATCTAAATTGCTGAACGCTTTATACAAATTTATATGCTCTCAATTTTAGCGGGTTCCTTGCATTATTCAGCTTTCCCATTCCTGGCACACAACTCGAACACCCACAATTTAATGAAGGACAGGTGTAATTTATTTCACGATTTCAGAAGGTTCAGTGCACATGGGGCAGTCTCCAAGCCAGAAACTTGATGGCCCAGGGCATGGAGAAGAAGGCTGCTCAGGTCATGGCTGCCCGGAAGTAGAGCTGGGGGTCAGCGCCACTGGAGCAAGAGGTCAGGGCCCGGATGTAGTTCCCAAAGCCATGCCTCCATGTGAAAACTACGGTGGATTGCTTCCACTCTATCAGCTACCAAGTCATTGGAGTGGATGCAATCCACTGTAGTTGTCACATTCCCTTAAAGGGCTAAACAGCCCTGCGTTGTCACTATTTTTCTGGTTCTTATTCATTTTCTGTTACTCTCTTTTTCATTTTTGGAAAATGTAACCTCTTTCGTTAAACTGTCATGTCCGGTGGATCTGAGGTCATGAGTCACCAAAACCACCCTCACCCAGCTCAGCTTATCTCTCTTTCTCTCTCTCTCTCTGACCTGGAAAGAGCAAGAGGAATCAGAGAAGACGAGTGCAAAGTAAAAGTAATTTCACTGTACATATTGCAAGAGGAAGTGGTAAGAGCTACCCTGGAGGGATGGGGGTGGTCACACCTGGGACACTGCTGAATCTAGGGTGGAGGTCCTGTTTTATGGGGGGGTTGTCACCACCCCCTCCAAGGATCCACACTTGATTGACTGGATGTTGGGCTTGTTGCTAAGGTTTGGTTTTGTGGGCTAATAGGGGGATTTAGGTAGGTGTGGTAACCTGCCCTAGGAGGGGCAGTGCCACCCATACATAACCAGGTGTCAAAACCGTGGGTTGTCAGCTGGGCTGTTTGCTGAGATGCAGGGGCCCAGTTCCCCAGTCTAACCCTACCTAGGGATCCTGACTGTCCTACAAAACCTTCTATCCAAGACTTAGCTTCTCATTTTTAACAGGTGACTAGAATTTCTATCTTGGTGCGTGTTGTGGCTACACTTGTGATCCCAGCACTTTGAGAGGCTGAAGCAAAATTGCAAGCCTGAACCTAGTTAGAATTTAGTTATTTAGCAATACTGTGTCTCAAAAAAAAAAAAAAAAAAAAAGAGAAAGTCTGGAGATGAAGGCGCTCAGTTCAGTCCTTAATATCACAAAAAAACAGAGGCCATGAAATATGGGCAATCTTGACTTCCTGGTCACATCTCTTATTCTTGTATATTCATTGGAAGCTTTAGTTTTTATTTCCCCATTGTTTTACAAGATAAAATGTCTTTCCATTTAGTTAATAATAGATAAAAAGGTTTTGTCTTTGCCAGGCATTACAAATGGAACCTTTCAAAGTCACATTGCCATTATATACTCGTGACTGCTTTTGTCTCCCATAGCCTTCTTCAAATTAATCAGTCTTCTCTTTTTGTATCTGTCTGGAAATTAGCCTATCCTTGTCTGTGATTTAAAAAAAAATGAGAACTTGAATTTGATCATGTTATCCCTAAACTACTAAGATACTTTTTCTCTATCATCTAATTTTCAAATCAAAATTATTATCTACTTCATTCCTGGTACCTCTGAAAGTAATTGTTTCTATTCACACAGACACCCATACACACACAGACACATATATACCCTGAGAAACGGCACTTGTGAGACACACCAGTAACTACTTTTTTGCAAAAAAATAAACATATCTTTAAAGGTTTCCAACTGAACTACTTTCATAATTATAGATGCCTTGTGGCATGTGTCCATATCCATGAATAAAGAGATCCTATTCTGTTATATTTCTCTGTTCTAGCTTGCCTTTTCATTCTAAGATTCCTCTTTTTTGGTTCCTCTTAAAATATGTGGGTCACTATAATTTATTTTTAAATTCCTGAGTCTTTTAAGACCTTGGTTTCTCTGAGCTGCAGGTTGTGTTATACTCTCCTGTGGCGATGGATGGAAAAGGTGGCTGCGTGGCAGGTGCTAAGGTACACTCATAATCTTTCACTGGTAGACAGATACCTCTTACAGTCTCAATCTCAAATAATGATATCGAGATCCATTCAAACAAGAAATCACTTTTAATTATATCAGTAGTAAGCATTATTAGTTTTACCTATAGAATATATTTACTCTCACCAATAAATCACTATTTTCATTTTCAGATATGAGGCTATTATTCTTCATATATCAAGTTATTAATATAGCTTCATATTTGGTCAGGATGTCTCTAATTTTGTCCCATTTCAAATTATCCTTAACCTACATTCTAGATAATTCTATCAAAAAGGCAATTTGGTCTACCCTAAACCTTAATAACTCATTTTAATGATTTTATTTTGCTTTAAGAAAATCCTATACATGGTCATTATGACAGTATTCAAGGTATTTCAAGACCCATTATCGCTTATTTCTTTATTTTCATATCCTGAGGTATGTTTTTTTTAAATAAAGTATGCCAAATCATGTTTTTATCATCTAAAAATTTCAATTTTTCATTATATTGATTTTTCCCAATATATTTTTTGGCAAATTTTGCTTCTATCTCCCAACTCAAGCATCATCTGATACGGTAAATGCATAATTCCTCAACTTCCAGTTTTAACTGAATCATCTTCCTCTGTTGTTCTGGACAGATGTTTCTATGATATATGTCACCTGAAAATAGTTTGTCATGATTTGATTCTTCTCCAGTAGAAAAAAAAATTCCTGAAGATCCAAACACTCTTTGAATTTCAAAGTACAAGACACATAAAAGATATTAAATTATAAACTGTGACACTGGTTTCCAAAGAGTTGGAATCGATGCAATATTCCTTATTTCACTATGTAGAACTGAAACTCTGAAAATAAAACAGGAGAATTCTTGGGAAGATGAAGAGAAGAATGACTGATGACCAGGGTGACACAATCGTGAGGATCCTGTTTTCTTTTGCTTTGTGGCTCAGACTTAGAGCCACATAAGCTGGCAACCCAGAAACATCAATGCGCCCAGACTGAAAATAGGAAACAAACAAACAAACAAAAAACCCTCCTTCTACAAAAACAGATTCTAAATCATATACTTTAGTATGAAATGTGAATTTCTCATTTTTTAGAAGAAAACACGGGAAATTCTACAGGATCAAAAATTAGACAAAGAGCTTTTAGACTTGACACTGAAAGCATGATATATTATTTCTGTAGCATATTTAAAATTATAGAGATAGAAAAAATTATGAGTGATTGCCATGGATTAGAGATGCTGGGAGGGAGATGGCCATAAAGGAACATCTTGTTGATGATAAGCTAGTTCTTTATATTGATTGGTGAGTGTACAAAGTTATACATGCATTGAGTGGAATAAAAATACACACATACTGTTATGACTTGAATATGGTTTGTGCATATCACACAAGGGTTCACATGCTAGATTTGCTCCCATTTTCGGTAGTATTGAGAGGTGGTGGAATCTTTGAGAGGTCTGGCATAGTGGAAGGTGGTTAGGTCATTAGGAGTGCAGCTCTGGGAAGCATAAGTGTTATGCTCAACAGCCTAGAGTTCTTGACAGCAGGTTGTTGTAGAGCAGGATCACCCCATGGGCTTCCTTCTTCAGCACACTGATCTTGGCCTTTCTATTTATCGGTCATGTTGTGATGCCGCCTAGGAAGGGAACTCTCACCGGATGTCAGACAGGTGGCCAAGACCAGTCTTGGTCTTGATGCTGTATTATGAAATTAAGCAAGATGAAACTAGATGAAGGGTAAAGGTGCATGGGTCAACTATATATTACTTTGGAAAATTTTCAAGAATCTCAGACTATTTCAAAATAAAAAGTAAATACATACACATACCTACCCATGCACAAAAATGTGTTGAACCGATAAACTTCCAGCAAATGAAACTGTTCCATTGGTGGTGTAAAGATGCATCAAATTATGTCATGGCGATTGTCACACACATCTTCCTTACTTGAAAAGTTTGCAGTCCTCAATGCAAAGTTTGGTGGGAAATGAAATAATTTTTGCCCTTGGGCTCAAATATTAAGCAGGAATCAATGGTAAAGATGGATTCGATGATACCCCACAGATGCTGAACTGTAGAAAAGACACGTCTTGGAGGGGGTTTTACATATAACTTTGTGTGTACATAACACAGATCTGTCAACTTTCCATCAGCTGCCATGCAAGTAGTCTTTTATTAAGGTAGGGCCAGCTGGCCTGTCTACAAGCGTAATCAATCATCTCCACAGCACATTTATAATGTGAGTCCTGTTAATTTAGTTTCTCAGGGGCATATACTAACTGGCAGAAAGAAATGTTACTTCTGCTCCAATTAAAATACTAACTTAAAACTTGGTGAGGATTGATATATCCTAAAGTATCTGGGGAATCAGCATCTTCATGTTGCATACGATAAACAAAGGCCACATTGCTAGATCAGAAAAAGGCCTAACTGTGGGTATGATCTTGGCAATGACAGCCGACATTGTGAAACCGAATTTGAAATGCACAGCATAGTACTACTTACGATGAATGAGTGGTTTATCTTATAAAATCTAACTTTTGTTCAAATTAATATTCCTCTAGAAATATTGCCAAGCTCTGAAAGCTAAAGTTTAAAAAATGCACTACCCAATAGTAGAAAACATTTTATCAATTCCAAAATCTTCAATATCTAAAAGATATGATTTAAACGTATTTTTATTTCGATGTATCCTAGACCCCAAATAGATGTCTTTAAATTGTTTCTACCATTTTCTAGAAGTAAAATAAAAAATCTATCTAATATTAATATGTTAAAATTTTACTTCTTTCACAGGATGTAAAAAGGAAACAATACAATTAATGTGTAATAACACTTTAAAAATTATAAGCAGTACCCTTGTCAGTAAATATTAGAAAAATTAACGTCTATTGTTCAAAATTTCACCAAAAAAAAATTTCACCAAATTCTCCATGCTTATACATATGTATATGTACACATATTTTGATGTTTCAATTTTATATATAATCAGATATATTCAAACAAATCTACAACTTACCTCACAGTGTATAAACAACCACTTTAAAACATAGGAGACATGCCTACAAGTCAATTAACATTATCTATATGTGTAATTTCTTTATATATATATACATATATACATATATATGTATATACACCAAACAAAATATCACCTTATGGGCTCTTGAAAAGTTATTAAACAGTCACTCCTTTTTCTCTATTTTTTTCTTTTTTCCCTATATTTACCTAAACCAGTCATTTTGACAAAATTTTCTATCAGAGAATATCACATGGAACACATTTTTGTACTATGCCTATAATAAGGAATAAAGATGAAAAGCTTTAATCTTAAAAAGGTTTATTGTTCTTAAACACATCAGTTTCAGGCCTAGTACGTTGTGTATTTGAGTTATGAAGCACCTTTTTATTTAGGCTTTCCTATAGAGTAAATTGTGTCCCTTCTGCTATACTTCCTATGTTGAAGCCTATACCTACAATGTGACTGTATTTGCGAATTGGCCTAAAAACTGAAAATTAAGGTTAAAAAAAGCCTGAGGTCTGGCCCTTACCCTGTAAAAAATTAGTGTACTCTTGAGAAGAGATACCAGATCTCTGTCTCTCTCTCTCTCTCTCCCTCGCAGGCACGGCAAGAAGACAGATCACTAGACCCTGATCTTAGACATTCGGTCTTCCAGAGTTGTGAGAAAAAAGTTTCTATTGTTTAAAGCACCTAGGCTGCAGAATTTTGTTACAGAAACCTGAGCAGATCAATACATCCTTCATGCCAAAATACAGTTTTTCCGAGCTATAACTGTATTTTTTTTTAGTACAGTTAAAGTCAAGATAATAATGAATTCTCAAAAGGCTCCATCCTGGGACAAAAATTTGCTTCACATTGGTGCTTGACGACAATCCTTGAAATTATGTAAACACACACAAAGAAAATAGTCATATCCCAAATTTAAACAAATAAACATATCTGAAAAACAACAAAAATCTGGTGTAGGATTAGATTGCGGGGGAGGTGGAATGTGTTGCAAACAGCTCTTTGATTATTGGTAGGGAAGAAGAGAGTTAGGAACTGAAGATTCTGTTTGTTTTTTAAGATCAAAAAGGATATAGCTAAACTTGTTGGGAATTTGTATCTTGGTTTTTTAAAAATTAGGGAATTGAGTGCCTAATAATGAGCACTATAAAAGGAATAGTACCATTAATAAAGTGATAATCTGGAGTCGATGTGATATTACTACATATGCCACTACACCGCTACCAACAAGCTGGAATCTAAGGTCAGAGAGGCTTCTTGGGAAAGTCAGGATATCATTCAGTTTTAACAAAATCAGACTTGCACTGGCGTTGTAGGAAAAAAATCTCAAATGAAAAGTAGAGGAAGGCAGAGAAGGCAGTGTTTGTACGTGACTGCGCGCACGCACGTATGTGTGTGTGTGTGTGTGTTTGTAACTGTATCCCCCTGCTTAGTTCATATTGGTATTTATATTGGCATCCAAATATAATTTACCACATAAAAAATCTTAAATTTTTATTTTCCTTATTTATCATCTCTTTGAATTTTACTGTTGTTCTTCTTTCTAAGCTGAACCTCAGCGGATATATCTGTTTTTTGATGCTGTTGGTCTTTAAAGTGTATTAAGCATTTCTTTCAGTAGTTTTTGTCTTGTGTCTCAGTGTAAAGATTGCATTTCCCAGTGTTTTTTACAATTGTTACTGACCGTGTAATTAAAGTTTCATAATAAAATGTGAATGTAAATGTACCAGCCTATAAAATCCTTCAGAAGTTAGAATTGCTGGCTGTATGAGTCAGCTTTCCCAAAACCGGAACCTAACACCTCACCCCATCCTCCACGTAAGCATTTGGCTAATGGTTTCAGGTGATTCAGGTCACAGTTTACCTTTGAAGCAGGAACGTCATGGCAGAAATGAGAGGCAGACATAGATGCTCAGTTCACGCTGGCCAGGAAGTAGAGCAGGGAGCAGCACTAGAAAGGAAGGGAGAGCAGATATAGTACCCAAGGTCACACCTTCGTGACAGACCTAGGCAAACTCAGAAGTGTGCTTCACTAATCCCCTTGGCAGCCCTCAGGCCAATCAAGTTAATTAACCCCATCTAGCTAACGTGGCCCTGTACCAGGGACTTTCAAATTTCATTTCCTTGAGTGAAATAAACTCTTTGTTTCATAAGGCTTTTGAAAATTAATTTTTGATAGTCTCGGTTGAATCTACTGAATCTAATTCTAAGCAATGCACTACCTGCTTTCCAGATTCATCTTTGTGTACATTAAAGCTACTCAACTATGAGAAACAGATACATGAAAGATAAGTCCAAAAGAGTAGCATATCAATTTCACTTTTGTAGTATAGCATGTCTTTTAAACTCCAATGTATTTGCCTTTTTTTATTAAGAGATAAATATTTTATTCCCATTTCTACTAAATTCATGTGGATCAAAAGTGAAACCATAGAGATGGGAAGGATACTAAAGGGAAGTCTCAAAATGTGCTTATATGTTTGTCCCTCACCACTACGAGCATTCTTATTCTGAGCTAAGGAGGTACCTAAGAATGAATTCACATCACAGTGTGACTCTGAAGTTACTCTGTGTTCCTAGTTGAGGAGCAATGTGAACTATATAGAATGTGTTGCTTTTGCTCACAGAAATATTATATATTTATACACACACATATATATGAAGGCCCAGGATTGACGCCTAAGGACCAATCTTCCTCCCACCCATCTACATTGAGCTAACTTCTAACCTGGGGAACAGCCGGTAGTGATTGAAACCTTCAAAGTTTACACCATATCAGATACTGAACATTGATAAAAACAGATCTTTGATGTAGTTCAAAGGCCAGATCTTCCATTTTCTTCTTTGTTTTACATTTGACATACTGGGACTTTTGCTTACTAAAGACTGAGTGTTAGGGATGTGAGAAAAGCGTTGTACATTTTCGATTTTTTCCTTATATTTAGTATATCTACCATGGACTAGTCACACAAATTCTGATTGTAAGAAAATCTCAGATTGATATGTGTCCTGAAAACTCTCCCAGATTAAACAGGTCAGGAACTTCCTAAACCTACATTTACCAGTGGATTATTGTTTTCCTTCGCAAAGTAACACCTATTAGTTTAGGGATCACCATTAAGACTGACAGACACTCCAAGTGCTAACACTTGGGAACTTAAAGTACAGAGAGATGTGGTGTCTATTAATGCAGTTCATCTGATCAAACTAGCCACAATCAGGTTTCAGGAAATTGCTAATATATTTCCATGTGGCAGACTTGGTATTGATATTTGTTAATATATTGGAATAATCAAAATTTGTGCTGAAGTATTTGGAATGATTCAACAATATGTCATTTTTATTCTCATCTACCAAGAAATCTTTATCAGAACCAAGTCCATGAGATCACCTCGCCCTTTAACCTCCAGAACTGTGAGAAGAATAAGCCTATTTTCTTCATGAAATTAGCCTGTGTCAAGTATTTCTTTAAATAACAAAATAAAATCAGATTAATATGACAGCTTAAAACAATTTATTCTGCATGAAGTCCTAAAACAAATTACATGGGAAAAATAGTCCACACCTGCGTATGTCATTGCCTACTTATAAAATACATTATCTTATTATATCTAATAATTGAATGGTAACAAAATAAATGTGGTGACTAAAGATGCTGTGACATTTAAGACAGATTCTTTTCTGAGTTAGGAATGGCAATATTAGAATTAGCTCAAGCCTCTTGAAGAAAGATTAATATTGCAATAATAAGCACAATGTTGCTCTTTGTTATAGTGAATAAATTTTTCCTAACTCTATTAGAGATTCTGAGAAGACTACGTTAATAAGTATTTTCTGTTTTCTCAGTTTTTCTGAGAGTTTAAGATTATATTAATTTTTATTGTTTTAATTAAGAAGCTTAGATGAACAAAATTTCTGAGAAAAAGTTTAGTTCCTGTGCATACTAGAGCCTAATAGCCAGACTGTTTGATATATATATAAAATCTTCTATAATATATATTATTACAAATGTATATTATCTTCTGTTATCTTTTATCTTCTATACTCTGTGTGCATGTTTTCATGTGTGTATGCACATGTGTAGTGCCTGCATATTTTTCTGGTACATATCAATGTTCTAAGTCATCTACCTGATTTTAGAAAAATGTGCTCTTTGGTCATCTGAGTCCTTCAGAGGAAGTATACTGTGATGAGTATAAATATCTTGGCTACAGGAGAAACATAAATTTGTACATCCTACTTTAATTTTCTGTTGTTAAGACCATTTTGAATCATTTTTTACTTTGTAAAATTATACATTATAAATTGACAAATGGAAATTTTAAAATATGAACATACTTTAAATTTTGGATATTTAAATCTCGCAAAGGGTATTATACATGATTTTCTAAATCTGTTTTTACTTATATGTTAGAAAATGGCGTGCATTTTTGCCTATACTATGATGTAGTCCTTCTGGAAGTACACTTCTAGCAAAACGTACATCTTATTTTAAGTTTCCTGCATTTGAATCAAAAATAAAATTCTATATGTTTTGTGGGAAGTATGAAAAGTATAGCAGTGTATACAGTCTCCAAAAAATGCCAAAAATTGCTTATAGGTTGAACTTTCTTGACTTGGAACACATAAATAATGCTATTCATGGTGGTTTGGTTTCAGGCCAATCTTCAAATCCACTTAACCCAAAATGTAATTTAAAAATTGATTCTAATCTCCATATGTAACTACTTTTTATGGGAAAATGAATCAATATGTCTTTCTTACTGAAGCACTATGTAAAGGTAGTTACTGCTTTACTTTAGACTTTTAGCTTTTTTTAAATTATTAACACTTTTTTTTTTTTTTTTTTGGTGCTGGGGTCGAACTCAGGGCCTTGTACTTGCGAGGCAAGCACTCTAACCACTAAGCTAAATCCCTAGCCCCTATTAACACTTTTAAATTTTGAAAAGAGTTACAAACATGCTACTTGCAATGGTAGATTAGATTCCTTTTTTAGCAAATATTCATTACTTAACCTACCAGCCTGGTCCATGGGAAGAGTATTTTTATCCATCTTCTGATGCTGGTATTTGGTCTTTTGTGGGGAGGAGAGTATTTCCTCCGGCTTGACTCTGGGCTTGGCCACATGTCTCACTTTGTGCACTACGTGCCTCCGTGTTCTTGCCTTTCTGAGTGAGTGCCACTGTCATGGGAGACCAGACTTTGAGCAGCTTCTGTCTTTCCATTCTCGGCTCCAGAATGAAATACGTAGAGCAACCTCTACAGGAAATCTTTATAAGTGGAAGGAAAAAAAAAAAGACACTATTAGTATTATTTGTGGGTGGTTATTTTATGATGATTTATTATGAAGATTTACTGATATGCAACCACTCACATGTCTCAAGGAAACCAAAATGTTGAAAAAAAATACTAAAATACCTGTGTGAAAGTGAAGATAAAGGTGTAAAATTTAATGCTGTGAGAAGACCTCTGTGGCAGGGCACTTTTGTAGCACCCATGAGGCTGTGGGTCCATTTCCAGTACTGGGGAAAAACGATACATTGCTTAAATTGGGCTCAGTATTTTTTTTTAAAGCTTTAGGTTAAAAACTGAGGCAACAATGCATTTTCAAAAAATATCTCTTCTGTACCTATTCCCTTGCTACAAATGACCAAGGGAAAAATGAATACTGTTGGCAAATGAATGATGGTCAGTTAAAACATTAACCAATGATAATAAAATCGGTGAGGAAAATAACAACACTGGAAACATAATATTGGAAAAATAAAGCAACAGGTGTCTCCAAATAAAATCACAATATTGGGAAACCAAAAGTGGGGTGAGATCAGGAAAGAGTCTGAGGGGATTCTCCATACTCACCACTCATTTTTTTTTTCTGTAAATGTAAAACTTTTAATTGAAAAAAACAAAGCAAAACGTGAAAGAGGTTTTCCAAAAGTTGCCTATTTGGAAGGCAAGGAACAAAAGAAAGCCATGATGACATAATGTTAAGACAGAAGTCAGGGGCAAGAACAACACACTAGAGAAATACTATGAATTTATGGAGGCAAAAAAAACCCCAAAAAACCCAACAATAAAAAACAGTGATGGGAAAGCAAGGAAGACATTACAACTCACAGTGTTTTGCCAAATGATCCTGAGCAAACCACAGACACGAATGAATATGATTATGAAAGTTTCACTGTCCTGAGGGGTGAAAATCCTGAGTCACCAGTGAAAGTTTTGTGTTGTAGCGACACAAGCAGAGAGAAAGTAGATTGGGGCATTTCTGATAACATCTAAGAAGTGTCTAGAAGAAGAAGATGGCTAGGTCCTGATCTGTCTATTTCTGTCAAGTTGGTTCTCCTAGAATACGGTTTTACTCTGAACCATTATTCAGATGACTAAGACGGAATTGGCACTCACTTCCGGAGAGCTAGCCATCCACTTCCTTGGTTGCTAGGCAGGCAGCGGCCGTGAATAATAAGCACCAACACTTAGTGCATTTAGTGACATTCTCACGGACGAAGCATACTAATTTTTACAGGTTGATGTGGATGTTTATTCAGATGTTATACAACTGAAAGCCAGAGAAGTATAAAACATGATATCCCAAAGAGATCTGTGGGAAATAGTGATTGTCTATCGTTTTATTAATTTTGGCATGATGCATCATAAATATCCCCAGGTAAATTGTTTAAGTTTTTGCTTTTTTCCTGGAAATCATATATGGATTTTTATATATCATACAATATTTTTGCAAGAGGAAACATACTAAAAAACAAATTTCTTTCCAATGTTGTCCTTTGACTATGAACTAAAATCTGCTTTTAGATTTAGGCCTACTTTCAAATAAAAATTCACACCTCAGTCATATGCTAGCCCTTTCCAAAATTTATATTTCTAGACTAAGATTGATGACATGAGAAAAGAAAAATCTCAATTTCCAAAGATGAATGCACAAAAAGTTTCAGTATATTATACTTTTCCACATGAAATGAGAATTGAATGTGAATTATTATAAACTGATATGCGTGCTATAATTTTGGGCAAGTTGTTTAAGCAGTGGAAAAAACTTATCTTTGTTATCAAGCTAGATATAGAACTTCACTATGTCAGTGATTATGATGACATAAATCATAGAAAAAATTCTGGAGATTTGTGACTATTGCATTTCTTTTTTAGATAACACTGTACTTCCCTAGATGATTTTCCTATCTGTCCAAAGGCCAACATTTTAACATTTATAATTCATTAAATGAGGATTTCCTCATGTATGACTTTAAAAAGCTTCACTCACTAAGCTGTCATTAACATTATATAAACAATATATTTAAAATGTACAGGTTGATACATTTCAACATACATAATAGTGAGTATCTGTGAACCCATAACCACAATTTAGATAACCAACCTACAAAAAACCTGCAGTATCGATTCTTATTACTGTTTAATTCAGGTGTTCTCCTCATATTTACCTCTTTTTTAGGGAAACAAAGCCTTGCTATTTGTCATTATGCATTCAGTTTACATTTCCTAGTATTTTATATAAATTAAATAATGAAATCTGAATTCTTTTTGTCTGTTTTTTTCATTCACTATAATAATTTTGAGAATCATTTGTTGTATGTGTTGATAAATTATTCTTTGTATTACTGAATATTGTTCATATCAATGCACATTTGTTGGATATACAAGTTGTTTGTAGTTTTGGGTTATTACCGATAATGTTGCTATGAACATTTATGGGCAAATCTTTGAATGAGTTTATGCTTTTTTAAATTTAAAACTGTCTAGGAGTTGAGTAGTAAATCATATGACTGATGTGTTTAACTTCCCAAGAAATTATTAACCTGTCTACCAAAATGGGTCTTCTCTTTGAAATTCTCAAAATATCCATTTAGTAGAAAATCTATGACCTTGAATTAGGTACATATTTCTTAGATACAAAATCAAAAGCATGATCCATTTAAAATTATAAATTGGATGTAATTAACATTTTAAAATATTGTTCTTTGAGTTGCAATGTTACCAATATAAAAATCATAGGCTGACAGAAAGCATTTGAAAAAACACAGATAAAGAGCTTGTATCCAGAATATACAATGAATGCTCAAAACTGAATAATTAGGAGACAAAGACATGGTGAATTAAAACAAAATGGATGAAAGTACTTAGCATAAACTTCACTGAAAATGTATATGGATGACAATTTCATGTGTTAAAATATTCAACATTGTTAGTAGAGAATGGCAAGCCTAAGCCACAATAGGATATCACTAAACCTATTCATATGGCCGTATTAAAGAACACTCTGAAAATACCAAGTGCTTACCATGATTAAAAAGCAACAGACACTCTCTTACTTACAGTAGTTATTTCTAGGAGTACAAAGTGATGTAGTCATTGTGGAAAAGTATTTGCAGTTCTTTAATACTGTTTAGTGTGTGAACTAATTATCCAACCCTAGCTATTTATTCCACCGAAGTGCAAGTCCATGTTTACATAAAAACCCATACGTGAATATTTAAAACTTTATTTATAATTGCCTAAACCTGTAAGCAAACCACATGTTCTTCCAATGGTGTTCAGCTAGTGAAACTGTGCTATATTTGTATGGTGAACTACTCTTACCCAATAGAAAGAAACAAACTTGATCCATTATACATGTCTGAATTTGAAATGGGTTCATCTAAAGGGAAGAGCCAGACTCAAAAGGCTATAAATTGGATGATTCAATTTATATGATGTTCTGGAGAAGGCAAAATTATAGGAATAAACAGATAACTGGTTGCAAGGGGTCACAGGAGGCAGAAGCTCTAACAAAAAGTTCGCATAAGTGGTTATTTTTGGAGGCTAACATTGATCTTCTGTATTTCAGTCATGGTGGTCTTACATGACTCTGCATTTGTCAAAACTCAGAACCACACATCAAAAGGAGTGAATTTCACCAAAGGTAAATATAAAAATACATTAAAATTACTTGCCTTTGACCTACCAGCTCTTAAATGCGTAATGTAATAAAATATTTCTTTTTCATGTTTGCATTTAATCTCTATTTAAAAATTCATTTCTCAAGATCATATGTGCATTTAAAAATTTTTATATTTCAAATTTAACTGTTTAACTGAAGGATTAATTTTCAATATAACAGCTATAACTCCTTTGAAGATATGAATCATACTTAGAGTCTGTAGTGAAGTTTCTTCTTTAATATTTTAATTGCTTCATAGTTTAATATGTGTGTTAAGTGACATATTTTTCTGTTTTATGGTTTGTACCTTTTCCCATGTTATTTTTGCTTAGTTGAAGCTCTTACATAGAAAGATAAAGCTACAAATCCAGAATTAAGTACATATACCCACAAGTTTGTTACCCTTTATCAAGGATCTTAATAATTATTTGGGGAGTATTGCTCTTTATTAAACCCTTCGTTTGTATCATTCTTGTAACTTTCAATGCAAGCCTGTACGACAAGTATCATTTCCCCTGTTCCATAGGTTAGGAGACTGACATTTATTAAAACTAAATACATTTCAAAAAAATGTGATTTTCTAAATGATGTTCTTCTCACAAACCCAGACCTATCAGCTTTCATGGACTCCCCCATTAATGTTAGTATTTATTTAACTTTTGCTGGTCCTAGGTGCTTTTTGAGCCTTTAGAACACCGTTATTATAAGCATGTAAAATTAATTTTGAATCTTGCATTTTAGTAAGCAAAGGTATTTTTTCTTTCATGGCTATTTTACATTATAAAAACATTCAAAGCTATATCAGCAATAGTACAATAAAATTTCTTAATGTTTAATAGACGAGCATGGATTGCGATGCATCAGAGCTTGTTCTCTAAAGACTTTTCTTTTTTGTTATAATGAAATATACACACTTTACTTTGGACTTTCAGTCTCTATATAAAAAGACTGCTCTACATCAATACCAAGACATATTACTACATAATAGAAAGGAGCAACTATTGATTGATGTGATAGGTCCGCCTTTTGTATATACTACTAAAAGTGAAATAAGACAGGTGGTGTTCCCGCGTACCTTGTTATTTCTCATTTTCTCATCCTTCCCATTTGTCCACTACACTGAATACACACTGGCTACTTTTAAAGTGCTGATACAGAGCGCGCTCTTTTATGCACCTAGGTATTTTCATAGATACAGTCTACGTCCTCAAAATTCTGTGCATTTTTCTCTGCACATCCCTAGTTTCTTCTCCCTTTTCCAATCTCATTTTAAATGCTTTATTTTTAGAGGCCTTCCCTTATCAATCAATCCAATCTATTACACCATATTACTTTCCTTATAATTTATCTATGTCCTACTCTTTTCTTTCTACCATCTTTCAGTAATGAAGATTAAAAATCAATCTATAAAGATACTATGTTGGTACCACATTTTAAAAATTAATCTTTTATATTAAGATCACTTTCTCTAGGATGAGTGATAATTTAACTTCTGTCTTTTTTTAAAATAGAGCTTTCTAAATCAGCCTGTGTAGTCACATGCAAAATGTTACTTTCAGCAATTAAGCAATGCAGAGATGAATTTCAGGAAATAGTAGCCGCATTACTCACTGTAAAAGGATACCTTGCATACTCTTTATGTTAAAAAAAATGTATCTAAACTGCTAGTACATGACTTTCATGGGAAAGGTAAACAAAAGTATACGGAGCAGGAATTCTAAGATTTTAGCAGTCATCAGAATCACAAACTTTGATTACTGGGCTGAACTCCTGAGAGTTTCTGATTTTATAGGTCTTATGTGAAGCCTGAAGTTTGGCTTCTGTCACGAGAATCTTAGAGACCATGGTGGTACTTTTGGGTTTGTGGACCACACACGAGAGACACTGTAAGAGAGAAATATGGGAGTGGGGCGCGCTGGATTCTGACTTCAGATAGAGCAGAAAGGAGGCAACAGTTGGCAACTAAGAAGGCAGCCAGGGGAGAGATGCAATTTCCAAGATTTATTTTTATGATTCATTTTGAGTTTATTTATGAATCCTTTTCTAATCAATGAATGAATGAGCTAATATCATTACCATTCACGAAAATGAGACACAGTCACAGAACTAGAGTATACTTGACTTAAAATATGTCACCAAAACATTTCCAGCCAATATTTGATTTAATCAATTTACAACACTTTTCAAAGTTGAAACGATCATTAATATTTGTCTTCATGTGTAAAGTGCTCAAAACAACTCTATCAAAATTTAATTTGAGTCCAGTGTTTGTGTGATTCTGAATTAGACGATTTTCTGTGGATAAAAATCAACTTCCTTTCTTTCTTGTACATGTCACTATTTAAAATCTTGACCTCTTTCCCTAGAAAGGTAGAATGGAATGTGCATGAAATTGAAGTAGAAATGCATGACCTCTACTTTCCTCAAATGGATATTTTGGAGGTTAATGATATTCTCACTTGTTACATGTTCGATGTCTTTTGATGAGAGAAACTGCATAAATATCAAATATTATTCTAGGCAAAAGGTTCATTAATGCTTTCTTTTCCATTAATATTTGCCAAAACCAAATTGGCATGAGTGCGTTTCTACAGAATGTTTGGCAAACCACTTGTTTTCTGTCAATGTACAGATGGAGTCCATTTACACAGGAACCCAATTAAAGTGATACTCAAGATTAATATTGGGGGGTGAAATAGCTATTAATGTGTGAAATGCTCTATGGAATTTATGCAGTAATGCAAAACTGTGAAATATAATAATGGCTTACTAGGTTATAAAATTACCCTGAAAAGCAAACAGAGTTGGTAATAGTGTTATGATGGTCATTGGCAGTCGAACGTAATCACAACGTACTAAGAAAAAAGGAAGTAGTTCTAAATCTCACACCATAATTTTTAAAATGAAGGAATCTGGCCAGAAAAAGAACCTAATGTTGGTAAAGAAGCTACATTTCTCTCAGCAAAGCAGTGTTTGTTGTTGCTAAAGCACTGGGTGAAATTCTGATAGACTGGAAACATCGCAGCATCTATTTGTGTATGTGCACTAGTGTGTACAAGGATGGAATTGATGAGGGTCACGTAAAAGATGGCCGTGTAGGCTGACTGAGCTGGCAGCCAGAGGCTAGAACATTTGATCTTTCACAGGGATGTGTGTGAGTTAATCTCCTCTGCTTTACTATTGATCTGAAATTAATAGTTATAAAACATCTAAAAAGAGAAACCTAATTGTAGACTTCATGAGTGATATCGTTTGCATTCCTTCTTTCCATGGCTGCTTACTGGTGATGAAACAAGTGGGTGATTCAGCTTGAGACGTGGATGCTGTAGCAACAAGCGAAACAATGCATGTGCTCCCTTACAGCTCAACTGGTACTTTATTTAGCTAGCAGGTTTTTTTAAAAAACGCATCGCCTTCAAAGTACTGTAACTTTCATTATAGACGTCTTTCTAATCCTTGGTTGGGTTGATTCCCAGGTATTTAAATTGTTCTGAGGCTAAGAGGAAGGGAGTTTGTTTCCTGATTTCATTCCTGGTAGGTTCAGTTTTGGTATATAAGAACATAAATGGTTTCTGTGCATTCATTTTATATCCTGCCACTTTGGCGAATTTGCTTATTAGTTTGAAGAGTCTTCTGATGAAGTTTTTAGGTCTTCTATGTAAAGGATCATATCATCTGAAAATGAAGAAGAGGCTATTATAAAATCGAAAGGCATCCTCTATATGCATGCAGAATTATTATCATTCAAATGTTCATATTACCAAAAGTAATATATAGATTTAATGCAATTCCTATCAAAATGCCAACAATATTCTTCACGAAAATAGACAAAACAAGCCTAAAATTTTTATGTAAACAGAAGAGACCCAGAATAGCCAAAGAAATCCTGAGCGAAAAGAGCAAAGCAGGAGGCATCAGAATTGCGGATGTCGAGTTATACTGTCACGCCACAGCAGCAACATCAGCATGATACTACTACAGAAACAGACAAGTTGACCGATGAGATAGGAAACAGGGAAAGTTAAAGGAGCCAAAAACATTTGTGGAGAAAAAAGAGCCTTTTTAGCCTTTCCCAATGGTGCTTGGAGTGCTGGCTATCTACATGTGGAAAAACAAAATGAGAACCATATCTCTAACCCTGTACTAAAGTCAAATCAATATAAATCAAAGACTAGATATGATAACAGAAATGCAGAATGCTGGAAGATAACATAAGGAAAACGTTTGACTCCATAAGATCGGGTAAGGGCTTCCAGAGAAGAACTTTAATAACACAAGACAGAATACCAAGAATCAACAAGTAACATTATATTAAATTAAAATGCTTCTGCACAATAAATGGGGCAAGCAGCAGTGACAAGACAACCTACAGAAGGGAAAAAATGTTACCATCTAGTCTTCTGATATGGGACTGGTAGCTAGAATAAAGAACTCAAAAATTAGCCCCCTGAAACAACCCCCCAAAATAGGCAAATGAAATGAATAGACACTTCTCAAAAGAAGAAGATACAGATGATAAGTATGCGGAAAAAAGCTCATTATCTTTAGCCACTAAAGACATGCAAAGTGAAAGAACAGTGAGATTCCACTATACTCCAGTAAGAATGGGTATTGCCAAGAACACAAAACAATAAATCCTGGTGAGGATGTGGGAGAAAAGGAATCCTACACTGTCGGTGGGGGTGAGAATAGTGCGATCACTACGGGGAAAAAGTGTGAAAATCCTTAAAAGTATAAAAATAGAAATTCCATTTGACCCAGCTATATCTTTCCTGGGTACATTTCTGAAAGAGTTAAGTTATCATACTGTAGTGAGGCATGCACACCCAGACTTCCAACAGCACAATTCACAATAGTTTCGCTGTGACAGCATACTAAATGCCCATCAGCAAATGGGTGAATAAAAGAAATGCGGCATATTTACATAATGGAGTTTTGTTTAACTGTAAAGAAGAATGAATTCAATTCATTTGTAGGAAAATGGATGATTCTTGAGACAGTAATGTTGAGTGAAGTGAGTCAAATATAAAGGTCAACTACCACATGGTGTCTAGTACCTGAAAAGCCCAGCAATGTAAATAAAGAGTAAAATCAAAAAGAGATGCTGAAAACAGGCAGGTGGATTTTTTTTTTTTTTTTTGGAAATGAGAAAAAGGATCAGGAGAAGCAAGGTAGGTGGCGAGAGAACAGGTACCAGCTCTCCAAAATAATTATTACACATTGCAAACATATACCAATAAAAATATATTGCCAACATCGCAAGTTTTATGGTAAAAAATGGACCATTTTAGATAATAAAGAGAACATTCTATTTTACTAGTAATCAAGGATAGGGTCTCTGTAGTAGTGACATTCCAGCAGAGATGGAAATGTGGGTGACAGCTGTTGAGAGAGATTTCCAGCCTGAGAAAACAGGACAAGAGGAACACAAGGATTCTTGTTATTTTCAGTGAATAGCAGTGTGATTGGAATGAGTCCAGGGGTACATGCAAAGAAATGGTGGCCTGGGACAAATCGCGTAGCCCAAAACAGATCATATTGCTAAGTGATCATTTCTAAATCAAATTTAAATTTCAATATCAGAGGAATACAAATCCACTAAGGTGTTTTGAACAGGAAAGTGAAATTACCTAAGTTGTAAGTGAGAAAAAGTTTTATCTCAATTTAGAAGGTTACTGATTTAAGTAACTTTGCTAGAATGTTTTGATCCTATAACATGCTAACATAATTTTGAGAAAATATTAATACACAATAATATGTAAATGCGTTTTACATAGAGGGAATAATAGCTTACTCGATTTAATTTTCAATACATATTTGATTTTTGTGTGAAATGGATTTATGACATTTATGCATTGATTTTTAAGTACGGCAATGATAAATTGAACACATGTGTATCCTCCCCAGTCACACTACAGCCCCAGAAGACCACTTTTAGAGATTTCATGACTTTTATTATATTTATTTCTAAAAGTTTTATCTGATTCTAAATTGAATTTTAAAAATAATTTCCAATATTTTTATT
>PVJO010021406.1:0-29964 GCA_004026905.1 Hystrix cristata | reverse complement strand
GTAGCGCAGCCAGTGGGTAGAGGACAGTGAGACATTGTAGATCTGTTCCAATTTTAGTATATATGCTGCAGAAGAGAGCAGGACAATGTAGATCTGTAACCGTAAGATTTCTCACTTCTACTGGCCTGGAAAATGTTGGGTGTTAAGAAAAAGATTTGCAATCTCCAAAGCTGTCCAAGTTATCTATGACCAAACTAACCACCATTTTATGAAAAATCTTTCCTTTGGCACACAGGACAACTTTGTAACAAAATTCTCCCAAGGACTTCTCTTAAAGTGCTGAAGCTGCAGGTATGGTCTGTCCAATCCGAGAGCCACTAACTACATCTGTGATAAACTTAAAACATATCTGGTGGATTTGAGCAACTAAATTTTAAATTTTATCTTTTATTAACTAATTTAATCCTAAATTTAAGACTTGTATTTAGTTTTGGAATACCAGATTCAAAATTCATAACTCTGTTTTAGAAATCTTTAAAAAAAATGTTTGAAACAATTTGGTGTCTATGTGAATCTGTTTTTTTTTTTTAGCTGCTAATCTTATGAAAACTAAAAACAGATCAAGTATTGCCAATGAAAATTTAGTATCCAAATTAAGATACAGTGTAAGTGTAAAATACATACCAGATTTTGAAACAGTATAAAAATTATAAAATCTCTTTTCTTAATGTGGCACACTTCTAATAAAACTTTACATACAGACACTGAAATATGATTTTCATATACACTTCCATATCATGAAATATTAGTTTTTAATTTTTCCAACCATTTAAAAATACAAAAAGTATCTTTTACCCACACAGGATTCATATGCCAATCCTTACTCCACAAAATAGAATAGGAAAAGCGTAGGGAAGGAAAAATACAAAATACAACCTTCAAAATGTTTCCAGTAGTGTGAAAGGGAACTTCATCCGGTCTTATCTTGGCAACAGAGCGTTTTTACAGCATTCATTTTCCACAGTTATTTCCAAAACCCGTGATTGTCTTCACGAGCTTCTTCAAAGTGATGGTCAGGTTTTGTAAGATGTTTGGTCTCTACTCAAAGCACTGGATTTCATTTTTTTTCTCAATTGGCTTCCATTTTAATATTTAAAAATTTTTATTTATTTATATATTTCTTTTTTTTATTGGTGCCTGTTTTCAGTACATAATTACATTTATCATGGGGAGTTGGTACATGTACATAACACATCTTAATTCTTTTTTTGGTCCTCTACCCCTCCTGTCCCTCCTTGCTCCTAACTCTTGGTCCTGTTCTCATTTATAAAAACTCTATTTCCATTTTTTCCCTTCAATTCTGTTTTATCTCATTGCCCCCACCCCATCTCTTATTCTTCTGCCCATTTGAAAAGGATCACCTACTTCCTACTAGCTATCTTTCATGTTGCTCTTTGTTTATATTTTGGGTGTCTCATATAAGAGATACTATGCAATATTTAAACTTATGTGTCTGACTTATTTTATTTTAATACTGTATTATGGTCGCAAGGTGCATCTTTTTGCCTGTGAATGCCTCATCCTTTATGGGACGCTAGTACTCCACTGTATGTAAATACCACATTTTCTTTTCCCATTCATCTATTGATGTTCTTATAGGCTGTTTCCAAGTTTTAGCTGTTATGAATTGTGCTGCTATAAACACAGGTGTTCATGTATCACTGTAATGTGATGACTTTAACTCTTTGGGGGCGCTAACTAGAAGAGGAATAGCAGGGACAAACAGAATTTCTATTTTTATTTTTTTGAGGAATCTGCATACTGATTTCCATAGTGGTTGTACTAGTTCACATTCCCGCCAACAATGCAGAAGGGTTCCTTTTTCCTTTCAGCCTTGCCAGCATTTGTTATTATTTAATTTTTTGATGATAGCCATTCTTTCTGGACTAAAATGGAATCTTGATGTTTTTTTAATTTGAATTTCTCTACTAGCCAGTGATGTTGAACATTTTTTGTGTGTGCATTTGTTGGCTGTTTATGCTTCTTCTGTGAAGTGTCTATTTATTTCATTTGTCCCTTTTTGGGGTCTTCTATTTTGAGGGATCTAGTTCCTTTTGAATTCTTTATATATTCTAGATGTTAGTGCTCTGTTGGAGCAACAGCTGGGAAAAATTTTTCCCCATTCTGTATGTCGTTCCTTCACTCCGTTGGTTGTTGGCTTTGCCATGCAGAAGCTTTCTAGTTTGATATGTTGATTCTTGGTACTATTTCTTGTGCCATTGGAGTTTGGTTCACAAAGTCCTTGTCTGTACCTGTCTTCAAGAGTTTTACTTATTTTACCTTCCAGATTAAGTGTTTCTGCTTAACATTTAGGTCTTTTATCCATTTCGATCTTAGTTTAGTATATGGTGAGATTATGGGTCTAGACTCAATCTTCTGCATGTGGATATCCAGTTTTTCCCGCACCACTTATTAAAGAGGCTCTTTCCTCCAGTGTGTGTCTTTGGCCCCTTTGTCAAAGATCAAACTGCTGAATGTGCCTGTGGCTGTTTCTGCTTCCTCTGTTCTGTTCTGTTGATCCACATGCTTGTTTTTGTGTCCATGTCATGCTGCTTTAATCACGGTACACTGGTAGTACGACTTCAAATCTGGGCTTGTGATGCCTCCTGTTCTGCTCTTGTTACCCAGATTGTTTGCTATTCTGGGTCTCCTCTGGCTCCATATGAAGTTTAGGATTGTTTTCTTTAGATCTGGGAGAAATGCTGTTGGTATTTTGACTGGGATTGCATTAACATTTCCCCACTTGCTTGTACATAAATCTAATTTTATTTTAATAGTACATTTTAGATATACACAATGATCACATTCATTATAGGGAGTTTGAACCTGTACATGATATATCTTGCTGTTCCTCTTATTCCCATTCCCCTCCCTTCCCTTCTACCCCTTTTCCCCTTCTTATTTACAAAAGCTTTGTTTCCATTTTTCTCCTTCTATTCTCTTTTTTTTTCTTGTCCCTCCTTATGCCTGCCCCCTCCCTTGTTCCCTTTCCCATCTGAACAGTTTCTTCCCTTTTCCCTATATAATATATTTTGGTCCTTATTTACACTTTCAGTTTCTCACACCAAAGAAACTATGTGGTATTTAAACATGTGTGTCCAATTTATTTCACTTAGGAGTATGGTCTCAAGATGCATCCATTTAGCTAGAAATGTCTCAAGCTTATCATTCTTTATGGCAGAGTAGTACTCCATTGGATAAAAACCCACATCTTTTTTTTTTAAATTTTATTTTTTACCAAGAACATGTATTGGTGCATTGTATACATAGTGATCACATTCATCATAGTTATTTTGTACCTGTACAAAATGAATGATGATGTATTTTGGTTTCCCCCTCCACTTCCCCCCCTTTTCTGCTCCCCACATCCCTATTTATGGCAGGTTTATATATATATATATTTTTTTTTCCATTTTTCCCTTTCCCCTTTCTTCTTTTCTCCCTTCTCCCTTTCTAGTTCTCCTCTCCTTTGAATATTGTCTTCCTTTTATATAATATCTATTATACCTCTTTGTCCTTATTTACACTTATGGCTTCTCATATCAGAGAAACAATTTGATGTGTACTCATGAGTGTCTGATTTATTTCACTTAAGAGTATGTTCTCAAGGTACATCCATTTACCTACAAATGTCTCTAGTTTATCCTTTTTTATGGCAGAGTAGTACTCCATTATGCAGAAAAACCTCATCTTCTTTAGCCATTTCTTAGTTGTTGGGCATTTGAGTTGTTTCCAGGACTTAGCTATTACAAATTGTAATATATTGCTGTGGTACGATGATTTTAATTCTTCTGGAAAGATACCCAGTAGAGGAATAGCTGGATCAAATGGAACCTCTAGTTGTAGTTTTTTGAGGAATCTCCATATTGATTTCCACAGTGGCTGGACCAGTCTACATTCCCACCAACAGTGGAGGAGGGTTCCTTTCTCCCCACAGACCCACCAGCACTTGTTATTAGTTGATTTTTTGATAATCGTTGTTCTTTCTGGAGTGAGATGGAATCTCAACATTGTTTTGATTTGCATCTCTTGAATGACTAGTGATGTTGAACACTTTTTCATGTAGTCTTCTGCCGTTTTTATTTCTTCATCTAAGAAATGTTTATTCATCTCCGATGCCCATTTTTGGATTGGGTCTTTAAATTTGGGAGGTTTGATTTTTTTGAGTTCTTTGTATATTCTAGATATTAGACCTTTGTCTGAGGGACAGCTGGCACAAATTTTTTCCCAGTCAAAAACCCACATCTTCTTTATCCATTCATCCAGTAATGGGCATCTGGGCTGTTTCCAAGATCTAGCTATGAAAAACTGTGGTGCTATCAACATGTGGTGCATGTATTGCTGTGGTACGATGCTTTTAATTCTTTTGGGGAGATACCAAGAAAGAGAATAACTGGGTCGAATGGAATCTCTAATCCTAGTGTTTTGAGGAATTTCCACACTGATTTCCACAGTGGGTTCATCTCCCAACAGTGGAGGAGGATTCCTTTTTCCCCACAGCCCCTCTAGCATTCGTCATTGTCTAATTTCTTGATAGTAGTCATTCTTTCTGGAGATGGAGTCTCAGTGTTGTTGTAATTTGGTTTGCATCTCTCGAATGACCAGTGATGTTGAACATTTTTTCATACGTTTACCAAGTGGATAATTTGATTACTACTGTAAGAAATGTCTGCTAGAGTCTCTTGTCTTCATGGCCCTGGTAGATACCTGGTTTAAGAAATGATTGTATCTATTTTTGGGGGGTGGTGCATGCTGGGGATTGAACTCAGGCCTTGTGCTTGCTAGGCAAGTGCTCTACCATTGAGCTAAATCCCCAACCCCAGAAATAAGTATATCTTGAAGGGCCAACAGAATAAATGGGGTATAAAAGGAGCCCTAAGTGGAACAGCTCAGTGTGGATATTTAGTATTTTCAATTTAACTATTAGCAATGTTTATGTCACTTTTATTTAGTGTAGCTGTTGTTGAGCTACTCTTTCTGAGGAATTGGTTACTATTTTGGATTACTCTTACTCAGAAATAATTGAAATATGTAAAAATTAAAAAGCAGATTGCTTTTTTGCTCTTGAGCTTGACTTACTGCTGCCTTCTGTCACTTCTTCCTGCTATTTTTGCAGGACAGATGGAGTTCAATCCCTTTGCTAGACTTGGGGCTTCTGGTGGGCTTGATGGCTCCTCGTTCATCTCCATGCTTTAACTATCGGCCAGACTGCTGGACTTCTAGAAGGCTCTCAAAAATGTATTTATTGGTTCCTTACCTTGTTTCACAAAATATTTGAGGCATATAATCAATAGATATTTGTTGAAATGTGTTGATAAATTTCTAGTTGGTTAAAAAACATGCATTCAGTTGTTCTAGTTCGCTAGGGCTGCCATAACGAAATGCCATAGGTGGGTGGCTTAAATGACAGAAATATCTTTTCTCAACCTGCTGGAGACTAAATGTCCAAGATCAGTGCAGCAGGACTGATTTGTTGTGAGGCCTCTTCCTGTGGCTTGTAGATGGCTACCGTCTTGCAGTCATACAGCCTCGATATCTCTTTGTGTGTCTGAATCTCCTCTTTCTTCTTCTTTGTTTTTTGAGCTGGGGTCTTGCTATGAAGTTCAGATTGGCCTTGAATTCTTGGTGACTATCCTGCTTCAGTTTTCTGAGTGCTGGGATTACAGGGGTACAGGTGGGCAGTACTGTGCCCCGCTGAATTTCTCTTAGACAACAGGCCGATTGCGTCAGGACCACTCTAATGGTTTCATCCTAATTTTGTTACTCCTTCAATGAGTCTCCAGAGTCACATGTGAAGGGTCTAAGTGTCAGGGCTTCACGGTATGAATTTTGAGAGGATACAAGTCAGAAGATAACACAATTCTGTCCAAAATTTTATGCCAAATTGTTAAAAATAAATGAAAATAAACAAGCTAGGACATGGTCTCAAACCTTGTCATTTAGCCTTAGTATTTTATCTGACAAAAATTATTTCTGCTCATCTTCATTTTAACTCAGAGGATCAAGTAGTTTGGTTCAGAGACCAAAGATATAGATAATATTTTATTAAAAGATTGGGGAAATTGTGTCTCAGAAATTAATAAATAGTTGAGTAAGTAAGGAGACCCATCTCTCAGAACAGGTTCTCAACAACCCTGAAAGCAAGATATTACTTCCCAGGAATCTGTCGATTGAGTAATAAGATGATTTAGAGCAAATCCACTTATCCGAAGGATCCTGTCAACTTAGAGTACAAATTTATTACGGATGCCATGGTTTGAATGTTTCCCAGAATTCATGGATTGGAACTTAATTCCCAGTGCAACACTGTTGAGAAGTGGTACCTTTAAGAGGTGATCAGGTCATGAATGGATTAGTGCCATTATATCAGGGATGGGTTAATTATCATAGGCGTGGGTTCTCGATAAGAGGAGAGGTTCGGTCTCCTCTGGCCCCCTCTCTCATATCACCCTCTTCCTTGTCTGCCTTTCACCACGGGATGATCCAGCATGAAGGTTCCTACCAATTGTTGGTCCTTCAGCCTTGAATTTTCCAACCTCTAGAACTGTGAGAAATAAATTTATTTTCATTACAAATTACCTAGTCCTAATGATATTAACACAAAACAAACTTACACAAATATTAGCACAAAATGAACTTACACAAAAGATTTATGTGGAAATATTTGTTGGAATTTACTTTTTCCTATGAAATAAAGAGTTTGTATAATTTGGAGAACATGTCAATTATTCAAAATTTATTTCTAGAATAAAAATGTAAAGACAGACATGGTGGCACATGCCTGTAATCCCAGCACTCCAGAGGCTGAGGCAGGAGGATTACCTCAAATTCAAGGTCAGTCTGAACTACATGGTAAGACCCTCTCTCAACAGACAAACAAACAAACAAACAAATAATTAGACACTTCAAGCAATTAACTTAGTAATACTTCTTCTCTTATTTGGTCATCAACCATTATTTTTCAATACGTTTTTATTCATGCATATATATTCTATACATGCATGTATTTTATGAATATAGGTAGATGTTGTCCTGTATCTATTCAAAATGACAGTCTACTAAATGAGGTTGCTAGTTGTGTGTCCGTACAATGAAAATAATTATTTGAGAGGTTAGGGATTTAGTTCAAGTGGTAGAGTGCTTGCCTAGCAAGCACAAGGGTCTGAGTTCAATCCCCAACACCCCCCAAAAAGAAAATATAAATTATTTGAAAAATAAAATATAAATTATTTAATTGAAAGTTTCAATTAAAACTCTTTAACTCTGACTTAAATATATGATTGAATTTGCTAACTTGAACTAATATTATCTTCTTTGCCAGGAGTTTGTATCAGAGAGTCATTTCTTCTACCAATGACTTCTTTGTTCCTACTTATCATTGTAAAGGATAGTCTGCTTCCTCGAACCTTCGGGAAGGGAGATAACACATCCTGTGACCATTCTCCCTTTCTATTAGAGTTAATCAGGTCAGCAATTGAATGGGACCAATCAGATTCTATTTAGTAAACACTTGGAATTGGATTCAGAGAGTTTAGTGTTGAATATCTGAAGGAAAATTTAGAAAAGATAAGGTGGACAGGGAGAGGCAAAGAGAGAGAAAATAGAGGAAGCAATGACAGATGATGCAGTTTTGAGCTAAAGGAATGAACTCAGTTTTTGAATTCCTGGTTTATTGTACCAATTTTCTTGAAGCTTGATTTTACTTTGTATCCTTTAAATTTATTATATACTCCTTAAACTTTCCAGTACTGACTATTTTTCATAAGGTCACTTACCCTTCTTAATACCTTTTAAGAGATGGTGTTACAGCAATAAATAGTTTCACTAAGGTTGTGTGTGTCTGTGTATGTGTGTTAATTTTCACAGGTTGGTACTTAATACTGACTAAATGTGATTTACTCTTCATTGAGTAATCCTTCTTGGTTTGTTGGGGTGATGAGTAAAACCATTACTAGTGACTGAAGAAATAAACACGTGGCTGGCTATTTGATGTTACCTATTGCATGCTGGGTGATAAGACCATATTTCAAATGCCTTCTATCTCTCAGTTTTAACAAAACCCTGTGAAGTAGGTACTGTGATTGTCTCAATTTTGCAGATGAGGACATAGAGGAAATATTTTTCCTAATTGCCTCTTTTCTGATTAATATAATGATGTGAGGGTTCATGTCTGGAGTTGGAGCAACTCTTTTTTTTTTTCTTTTCTGTTTTAACCATAAAGCAGAAAGCATGTAAATAAGACAAAATATACTGACGATGATGGAGCAGAAGAATGGAAAAATTCTAGGACATTTATACCACTGAGATGCTAAAAAAGTTTAGCACTACTTGCCTCCAGATGTTAAGAAAATAACTTTTTTGTCAAGTTTCTGCCACTCTTGAGTTTTCCATTTTTGAGTTACATGCATTTTCATGCACAGCCTGCTTAGAGAATAGTAGCTGGTGCAGTTGGGCTGAAATGTGGCATACTGGAGGTCAGATGGAAATATTAAATTATAAAAGGTTATAGAAGCTCCACTTGGCAGATTTAGGGCTCTTGACAGTTTCATTGTGTATTAGTCACTTTCTTATCACTGGGACAAAATACTGACACCCACAACTCAAAGGAGGAGAGTTGATAGAGGTTTCAGTTCAGAATTGACTGGCTCCAAGGGACAGCAGCATGGCAGAGGAGACAGCGCATGGCATAGCAACAAGAAGCAGGGAAAGGAGAGAGAGAGAGAGAGAGAGAGAGAGAGAGAGAGAGAGAGAGAGAGAGAGAGAGATCAAAGAAGGATGGACTAATCCACTGATGAATATCATGGACCTGTGATCCAATAACCACCCAAAAGTCCCACCTGTGTGCACATGGGTCTTTGGGAGACATCTAGATATAAATCATAACACATGGCATGAGGGACACTGAACTAGCAGTTGTCCAGCCAGGCTGATCCTGAATTCCTGAGCCATGGACACTGTGAGGGACTATGACCATCAAGCTGATCGTCAACTTGATTGACTTGAGAATTGCCTGGAAGTGGTGGTGAACTTATGGCATGTGTGCTATTTGTTTTTCTTTTAAGACAAAAGATGTTAGTGTATGAGTTTCCCTAAACTAAAACCTCAGTATTCAGGTTTCATTGCAGTGTTGGCACTTTGTGATAAAAAATGGATTTTGAGTTGCAGTTTGGGTGCTCATCTCTAAAAGCTTTGCCCTCAGTGGCCTAGGGGATTAGTAAAGCATACTTCTATCTGTGTCTTGGTGGGTGATGGAGGCATGACCTTGGGTACCATATCTGATCTCTGGCCTCTGGCCCCTTTCTTTCTGGGACTGTTGCCCTACTCTCCTTCCCAACTGCCATGAAGTGAGCTCCTTTGCCCACCATGTTCTTTGGTCTGATGTTATCACTTAGAAGCCAGATTGCCATGGACTGAAACCTCTGAACCCATAAGCCAAATTAAACATCTCCCTTCAGTTGCAGGTGTTGGGAGGAGAGTTGATAGAGGTTTTTCCCAGCAATAGGAAAAGTGACCAATACAGGGCTGATACACATTTATTGTTACTTTAATCTACTAATTTTGAGGGTATTTGTTATTTATAAATTTGTAGCCACAAACTTGATGCAAAAGTCTCTGTGGTTAGCTCATTTGTAGCTCATTGCCTGGCATGTACTTATGTAAGTTAATTTATAAGTGTACCTTTGGAAAATGCAGCAGGGGATCTGTAAAAGCTAGATAAGGGTGTGAGTGGCTAGAGGAGGTCAGCCACCTGTTTGTATGTTACTGCTGTCTAACTGTTTATGCATTATGTGGAAATAAGTGTAGACAAAGTGCCTTTTAATTTAAGGAAGGTGGATTCAAGGAATAATAATTTTAAAAAATAAAATTTTAAAAAATTTTAAAAAATAATTTAAAAAATCTATAAAATTTTAAATAATAATTTTAAAAAATCTATAAAAGTGATAAAACTTTTAATAATTTTAAAAATCTATTAATAATAATAATAATTTAAAAAAATCTATAAAAGTGATAAAACTGAGAAGGAATGAATGAATGAATGTCTATAAAATCAGAGAATTATTAAGGGAAAAGGAACCTGTATTTTGCCTAATCGAGACAAATAGTTCTTTATTTGATTTTAAAAAAGTTTAAGTACAGTTAATGTTCTGATATCAGAGAAAGGGAAAAAGGAGTTGACTGATGGATTTAAAAAAATAGCAAATTAAAAGATTATTTCGAATTTGGTAAAAATGGTACATTCATCAGAACAATGAAATTAAAGCCTTGCTTCCCATCACTTATTAAAATAAATTCTACAAATTTATAAAATTATTACACAAATATTTGATCCCAGAATAGATAGGAACTTTCTAAGTCTAATCAAAGGAAGAAACAAGAGGAAAAGAACACCAGTTTGAATAATGAAAATTTCAACAGTACAAATCAAAAGCGTGGTAAGGTCATTTAAGAAACAAATGGAGAAATATTTGTAGCACTTATAATAGAGGTTTAATCTTATATTAAGGGACTCCGCAAATAATTGGGAGACTGAAGAACATTCTCATATCAAAAAAGCAAGGGAAGACCAACAGTACTTTTTAAAGGTAAACTGTTAATTTTATTTAATAGGCAGAAAATATTATCTTAAAATAATTTGAGCAAATTTCATCATGTTGTGGTAATATATTTCAATAAATTTGATTATGTTATGGTGAGGTACTTGTATTTGAGTTGCCCTTAAATTTATTTTTGTTCATTGTGTAAATGGTTGACTATTTATAAATAATTTCATTTTTTACCAAAAACAATTACCTCATGGCATTTTTTCTAAGTTTTTCAGGCAACTATTTCTTTTTACTATTTTGTGTGCTGCCATGACTCTGCCACAGTTACAAATACCACAATTGCTTGTTGTCATCATAGTGAAATAAAAGATACAAGTAAGTTCTGTGTTGGGATTTCAGAATAGATGTCGGACAAACTTGTTCTGACCTTGTTTAAATCTGCCTGACTCTGTGAGTTACCTGGAAAGAGGTATGTCTGCCTGCTGTCACGAAAGTTAAGATTTTTGGGGGATTACTGTAATGTTTCCATGACTCAGTAAAGAGACCGATGCACCATTTGGGTGTCTCAAATGATTCTTTTGTGACGAGCAAGATGTTCAGTGAGGCTGAGTCGTCAATAAGCAACGTCCTAAAATAACCAAACCGCAGGCAAGTGCTGCTGCGACGTGCTCTGTTGCATCTCTGGCTCCAATTCCCTCTACGCTAGAACAACATTTTAAAAATATGCTGTCAGGATTTCTCATAGTTTGAAACTACTATTATAATAGCAGCTGAATCTTGGACAGCGTCACCCCAAGATGGAAGTCGGGCAGAGTGGAAAGAATTGATCACTTTGAGAAAGATGAGCCCCAGGGGTCTGGATGAGGCCCCATCAGTCTGGATGAACCTTGCTGAGCTCGGACCTCTGCATTTCTGAGGACATGCTTGGTTAGATCTCCCTCAGGCCAGACATGTGTCATTTGGAGCATCAATAATTCTATACAGAAACAGTCAGCTGGAAAAGAGTCCTTATGAAATGTCTGATTATTGATGTTCATAATCAGTAAGAAATGATGGTGGGGAAGGAATCAGTCTGATTCTGAGGAATCTGTGCCGAATAATTTATGGCCTTGGTTTCTGCACCTCAGGATGAAGAGATCGAACAGACCTTGGAAACTCCGGCCACATTTGCGTGGGATTGCTTAGCACTCCCTCCTCCCCCTTTTGAATTATCATTGTGTGGGAACTGGTGATGGTGAAGGAGCAGAGGGAAAAATTCCCTTCTGTCCTGTAGCACAGGATAGGCTGTGGAAAGAGCAGAGCCGGCTGTGTGACCCTCTAATGGGGTCTTCGAGATTGTCAAAAGTTATCCGACTATCTGCTTGCCATCTACATGTCTCTGCCTACTTATCTTTTCTTCATTCCCTTTAGTATAAAATTCTTATTTTGTACCTTACCCATAAAAGCCTTAAAACGTTAAAATCTAGATCTCTGGATGCAACATAGGTCTTTAATGCCTCAGATAAGTTAGTGCTGACTTAGGTGTTTCATCATTTCATCAGCAATGGGAGAAGTATCTGTTGAAGTGGTGTGCTGAGGGGTATGAGAATCGCAGAAATGAAATAATTCTTGTTTTGTGACTTTCAGTCAAATGTATATCCAAGGAGCTCTAGAAAATGGCAAGTGACTGATGAAGGAACAGATTCAGTACTTTGAGAGGACAGAGAGGCTGAGGCTGGGGCCCTGGTAGGCTCTATGGGAGAAGTGGGGAGTGATTTGGGGTTGTGTCCTGGAGGCACAGTTCTCGGGCTTGAATCTGGAATGCTCCTCAATGGCCCATGTGGTACAAGCTTGTTCTCCAGTTTGACACTATTGGATGGTGGTAGAGACTAAGATGTAGGCTAGTGGTCAGTCTTGGGGTCATTGAGGGGGTGACTTAAAGGGAACAGTAGTGCTCCAGATTCTTCCTCTTCCACTGTGACACTTCCCAGCCATGAAGTGAGTGGCTTTGCTTCACCATGCACCCTGCTATGATATTTTGCCTCACTGCAGGCTCTAAAACAATGGAGCTAGTCGATCATGGACTGAAATACACAAACATATGAGTCAAAACAACACCTTTCTCTTTATTACTTGACTATTTCAGGTATTTGTTATAGTAACAGAAAGCAGATTAACACACATAGTGATTGACCTTCTGTGATAGCTGGTTACCTTTTGTTATAAGGTTATTTCCTCTTAGGACAATGAAATATAATCTAGAATATAAAACCATAGTAAATGCCCTTTTATGCAGGACCCTATCAATAAAATAAAACAATCCAACAAAACCTTGAAATTGTTTTTTTTTTTTCTCCCTAGAGCACTTAACCATGCAAATCATGTTCATAATATGTGACCTCTAGACCTAACGAGATCCTGCAGGTCTTTCGGAATAAAAGGAAAACTAAAAGTGCATTAAGACAGTTTGATAGTACAATGTAATCCTATTCTGATGATCTCCACTATTCATCATGGTTGAATACAAGCATAAGTATTTGGATGGAAGCCTTCCCAAACTTCCTTAACAATTTTATTAGAATTGGGTATGAATAAACTTCAGAATTAGGAGTTTCCTACTCCAAATGATTGTGCCTCTCCAAGCTTGATTTTAGAAAAAATATAAGGAAGACTGTTTTTCTCATCACCTTGCTACTTCATTAAGTCATTTATTTAAGAAACATTTGTTCTGTGCTAAGTGCTAGGAAGTACAAAGGCAAATAAGAAGAAATCTGTTTTTGGAAAGATCATATCATGTAGTGAGAAAAGACAGGTGTTATGATTTAGATAGAAAATGTTCTGAATTCTCACGTGTGTGGAAGAGGACTGGATTCTGGGTCTCTATACTCATCAGTGGACTCATCCATGGACTCTGCCATGCTTCTCTGCCATCCTGTTTCTGCCTTGGAGCTATCTATGGACCGAAACCACGAGCCAAAATAAATCTCCTTTAAGTTGTGGATGTCAGGGACTGTGTCCCAGTGACCAGGAACTTGATTAAGACAGCAGGTATGAAAACAAATATCTACCACAAGTTACATTTGATTTACAAAATTCAGTGAGAATAAAGTGGAATGAAAATAACATGAAAAATATTGAGGAGTAAGCTATGTTTCTTTTTTTTTTGTTGTTTTAGCTTTAAATCCAAAGGAATCCTGACAATGTTTTAAACATTGATGAGTAAAATTCAGGAACAAATTAAGAGCTCCAAAAATAGCAATGTTTCTTGGCTTACAATGAGTTCCGTGAATTTCCTCTCATCTATTGTGATTGGCACCTCAGCAGCCATTTTCTACTGGTTGGACTGATGTGGGCAAAGTCAGTCAGACAGAGTCTTTTACTTAGAAAAAACTGAGATACCTCGACCAGCAGGATCAAGAGCATGGCAGCTGATACCAGTGGAGAGAGTAGCAGAAGAGAATAGTAGAGACAGGAGAGACTGAAGCAAAGTTGCTTCTCATTTTTGGGTCTTCTGAGAAGTCTATGACTCTTACAATCAACTTTCAAACTCATTAGTTTTTCTTACTTGCTATCAAGCATTGTAACTAGCACAGTCTCCTATTGGCCCCAGTTCTTCCTTCATTGACGATGTGCCTGATCTTGTAGTCCTCCTTGGTTGTCTAGGAGATTCTGGCTTACTTGACTGAGGCCCCTTTACCATGCCAGGTCAGTATTCAGCTTCCTACTACCCTGACCATTGTTCCCATACAAATTTTCTATCTTGTCCCATTCCTTCTGAGGCTGCTCACTAACACCTACCTTTTGTCTATTTCTACCTGTTCTTGAGTATTTATACGTTCCAGATACTACTTGTTTATATGCACTCTCATTTACAAAAGCCCTAGCAAGTATGCATTATTATCCCATATTACAAGCAATCCAGTAACACCTGGTGCCCCCCATTCCTAAAGATTTACTAAAATCAGAGTAAACCTCTGTCTATGGCTTAGGATGTGCAAAGCTTTCTACATCTTATATTCTAGCGTCCTCATGTTCTTATGGTCATCTCTGGCTCTGATTTCCTACTTCTACTTCATTCTTATCCTTTGTTCTTTTTTTTTTTTTTTTTTTTTTTGTGGTGCCGGGGATCGAACTCAGGCCCTTGTGCTTACAAGGCAAGCACTCTAATCACTGAGCTAAGTCCCCAGCCCCTTATCCTTTGTTCTTGTGGCTGTTCTTTTATTTCTTCAGTGGTAGCACTCAGCTTTGTTATCCAGCATATTAACTGTCTTAGTTAACTTTCCCATAACTGGGGCAAATATTAAACACCTGCCCTAAAAGGAGAAAAGGTTTCTTTTGGCTTACGATGAGTTTGGCTTACAAGGTTTTTAGAGGATTCAGTCCATGTTTAGTTGGTTTCAAGGCAGAAATGGCATGTGGAAGCAGAGAGAGAGAAGAGAGGAGCCAGGGACAAGAAGACATTTTTCCAGATCATACCAGCTCCCATGACCCATCGCCAACCAGGCTCAACCTCTTGACAGCACATTCAGCTACTGAACTCGTGAGTGGATGAATCCTGATGAATTTACCCTTATCTGCATGATCCACTCACCTGAGACTTTTGTGGGACATTTTAGTTCTAAACTGTAATATTTTGTTCCTTATCCTCAAAAACTCGTATCCATCTCTTTATGCAAAAACACATTTAGTCCATCTCTAAGAGTTGCCAAGCCTTGACAGTTCCACCACTGTTGAAAAGTTCAAGTCTAAAGTTTCCTCTGAGACTCAAGGTAAACTCTTAGATATGAGCCCCCATAAAAATAAAAAAGAAAGTTAAATACATCCAACATACAATGACATGGGTTAAATGTTCCCATTTCAAAAGGGAGAAAAGGGGGATACAAAGGAATGGGACCAAAGCAAGACAGAAACCCAGCAGGACAAAAATTGAATCCTGCAGTTCCATATCCTGGACTAGTGGCAAGTTGTGGTGAGATATGAACTCTAAAGGGCTTTGGCAGTCCTGCCCTTATGGTGTTGGTGGTGGCAACCCTCAAGGCCTCTTTCCTGGGCTTGCTCACTGCCTGTGGCTTTCCTCAGCAGACATTCCATGTTCTTGGCATCTCCAACTTCTTATGGTCTCCACTACACTTTTGGCTTCACTCTTAAAGCTTCATGCAATGTCCTCTCAGGGGACATACAACCTGGCCTCCTAGGCCTTCTTCTGAAGTCTTGGTGGACGCTTTCATGACCCCATAACTGTTGCACTTTGAAAGCCTATAAAACTAGCACCAAGTAGATGATGACAGGGTATGCTACCAGATGAGCAGTAGCCATGTGCTCTTGGATCATATCTGCAGAGGCCTCTGAGTGTCTGGATGGTTGAGCATAGTGAAACGAATCTTGGGGAACCAAATTTCTAGGAGGCTCTTGTTGAGCAGGGGGCCCAGGGACTCTCGTCTTAAATGTAAGTTTTGTATCCTCGATTCTTCATTGGGTGGGGTCTTGCTGATTCCTAAGAAGCCTTCAAACTGTTTTTCCTGATATCCTAATGCATAGTACTTGGCTTCTTTTTAATGCTAATCTTTTTAGCAACCATATTCTCCTTTGCCCCAACTTTGCAGGTGCTTCCTTTCTGATGAAACTACAAACTTTTCATATTTGCTTTTTGCTCCTGATTTGGCTAAAAGCAGTCAGCAGCACCCATACCATAGCATGAGTGTTGGACTGCTTTGAAATTTGCTAGATTAATTAGTTCACCATCCTTAATCTCAGTGCGCTGTAAAGTCTAAGACATGGGCAAAATGAAGACAAATTTTCTGCCAGGCTGTAACACACATGGCCTCTAGTCCAACTTCCAATGGAGTCCTTGTTCTAAACTCAGACTTCTGGAAACTGGCCTTTACTCTCTGCATTCCTATCAGCATTCTGATCTGAGTTTCAAGCAGAATCTCCGATCGATCTTGGCTTACAGCATTCAAGGGGTTCTTTAGCTGTCATCTCCCAACCTTTCCAAACTTCTGCAAACCAGTTACAAAGGCTTCTAAACCACATGCCATAGTAATGACCCTACTTGTCCGGTGCCCAAATCTGTCTTAGTCACTTTCCCATTGCTAGGACAAAATAACCAGCAGGAGAGGTTTATTTTGGTTTTTAGAGGATTCAATCCATGGTTGGTGGCTCCAAGGCAGAAAAGGGATAGTGGAAGGACATGGCTGAGGAAAACTGTTCAACCCATGGCAGCCAGGAAACAGAGAGAGAAAGGAGGAGCCAAGGACAAGAATATACTTTTCCAGGACATGCCCCCAGTGACCCACTTCCAACCAGATCCCACCTCCCACAGCACATTCAGCAACTGAACTCATCAGTGGGTGAATCCACTAATGAGTATAGCATCCCATGATCCAGTCACCCTCAAACACGTGAGAATTTTGGGGAACATTTTAGATCGAATCCATAACATTATTCTTTAATTTTCTACATATCTGATCCTCTCAGAAGCATCCAAAAAGATATGTATGTGAGGAATTTATTTTCAGTGAGAGTTGTGAGAATAGGTTGCATTCTGAACTGCAAACAAATTCTAATTGCATATTAGATTTTATTGTTCCTAAAAGTTCTTTAGACCGCCTTGCCTCCACAGACTCTCAGTGCTACACCAAGCTTGTTGTCCTATGATAGACTGTAAACTGTAAACTGTTCCTTCCTGTCTCATCCTTCCTCTAGGGCTGGCTGAACAAGGGGGGCTTTTATGTTAGAGAAACTACCCTCCTTAGAAAGTTCCTCTGGTTGTAAGTGGCAAGTCTCTCATTCCCTCTCTCTCTCTCTCTCTCTCTCCCCCTCTCTCTCTCTCTCTCTCTCTCTCTCTCTCTCACTGCGAAGGAGGGGAAGTTCCTAGAGGTATTATGAATTGACCAAGGTTCCTCATAGCAAGAAGTTCTCAGCAACAGGATTTTAACCTGCTACATTGTGTGTGGAATATTCTCATCTTAAGTATGCTGTTTGGTCAGTTTTGATAAATGCAAACACATAAGTGAGCCACCCCCATGTCAAGCCATAAGGTGTTTCTGTCCTGCCAGCAAGTTCCCTCAGGCCCCTTCTAGTCAATTCTCATTCCCCAAAGTAACCACACATACAATTTCTCTTACCACATTCTAGAGTTTCTGCCTTGCCTTTGTTGCCCAGAATTATTTTTGCTATTCTAGGTCTCTTCTGGTTCCAAATGAATTTTAGGATTTTTCTCTAATTCTGTAAGGTATGCTATTGGTAATTAGATCAGAATTGCATTAAATCTGTATAACAATTTTGAAAGTATGGCCATTTTCACTATGTTGGTTCTTCCTACCCAAGAACAAGAGCTATCTTTCCATTTTCTGAGATCCTCTTTGATCTCCTTTTTCAGAGTACTGTGGTTTTCAATGTAAAGGTCTTTCACTTCCTTTATTAGATTGATTCCTAAGTACTTCATTTTTTTGAATGCTGTTGGGAAAGGTGTGGTTTCTCTAATTTCTCTCTCAGTGAGTTTGTTATTCTTGTACAGGAATGCTATTGATTTTTGAGTATTGACTTTGTATCCGGCTATGTTACTGAATTTGATTATGAAATTTAGAAGTCTTTTGGTGGAGGTTTTGGGGTCTTCTATGTAGAGTATCATGCCATCTTCAAATAATGATAATTTAACTTCTTCCTTTCCTATCCTTATTCCTTTTATTTGTTTTTCTTGTCTAATTGTTCTGGATAATGTTTCCAGACTATATTGTATAAGGGTGGTGATAGTGAACATCCTCGTCTTGTTCCTGGTTTTAGAGTGAAAGCTTTCAGTTTATGACCTTTCAGTATGATGTTGGCTATTGATTTGTCATATATGACTTTTATCAGAGTGAGATAAAGACCATCTATTCCAATGTTCTGTAGTTTTTTTTTTAAATCATGAATGAGTGTTGGACTTTGTTAAGTTATTTTTCTGCATTTATTGAGATGATCATATGCTTTTTGTCCTTGGTTCTGTTAATATGGCATATTACATTTACTGATTTGCATATGTTGAACCATCCCTGCATTACTGGGATGAATCCTACTTGGTCATGGTGTATAATCTTGATAATTTGCGGTGGTCTCTTTGCCAGTATCTGATGAGGATTTTGGTGTCTATTTTAATTAGAGAGATTGACCTATAGTTCTCTTTTTTTGGTTGGATCCTTCTCTGGTTTTGGTATCAGGGTAATCCTTGGTTTCAGAAATGAATTTGGGACTATTGCTTCCTTTTTAATTTCATTAATGTATTTGAGAAGTAGTGGCATTAACTCTTCTCTAAATTTCTTGAAGAACTCAGTAGTGAATCTGTCAGGACAGGGGCTTTTCTTTGTTGGTAGGTTTTTAATTATGTTTTCAATTTTGTTGACTAATACTAGGTCATTTAGAATTTTTGCATCTTCTTGATTCAGCTTTGTTAATTCACATGTACCTAGGAGCCTGTCTGTTTCCTCCATCTTATTCATATGTATATAGGAATATGTCCATTTCTTCCATTTTATTAGAATACAGGTTCTTGAAGTAGGTATTGATGATGTTTTGGATTTCTGCAGTATCTGTTGTGATTTCATCCTTTTCATTCCTAATTGCATGGGTGTGGATCTATTCTTTCCTTTTTCGGATAATGTTGGCTAAGGGTTTGTCAATTTTATTTAGTCTTTCAAAGAACCAACTCTTCGATTCATTGCTTCTTTGTATTGTTTTCTTAGTCTCAATTGCATTAATTTCTGCTCTGATCTTTATAATTTCCTCCATTTATGAGTTTTTGGGCTTGACTTGCTCTCATTTTTCTAGAAGCTTGAGGTTCAACATGAGGTTGTTTATTTGCACTCACTCTATTTTTCTGATATAAGAACTCACTGGTATAAATTTCCCTTATAGGACTGCTTTCATTGTGTCCCATAAGTTCTAGTATGTTGTATTGACATTCTCATTTAATTGTAGAAACTGTCTAATTTTTTCTTTAATTTCACTCATGATACAATGGTTGTTCAAGAGGGTGCTCTTTAATTTCTATGTGTTTATGAAGTTTCTGTGGTTTCTTTTGCCATTGATTTCCAATTTCATTGCACTATGGTCTGATAATATGCATGGAATAATTTCAGTTCCTTTTTTTGCATTTACTTAAGCATGTTCTATGAGCTAGTATGTGGTCTATTTCAGAGGATGTCCTGTGTCCAGCTGAGAAGGATGTGTATTCTAATGTTGTGGGGTGAAAAACTCTGTAGACATTTACTAAGTCAATTTGTTCAAAGGTTTGGCTCAGTTCTGGTATTTCATTATTGATTTTTTTGTCTAGTTGATCTATTTGTGACATTGGGGTATGGAAGTCTCCCATTACAATTGTATTAGTGTTTATTTGGTTTTTCATGTACACTAATATTTGTTTTATATAGGTGGGTTACTGGTATTTGGTGCATATATATTTATATTTGTTGTCTCTTCCTCTTGGCTTGTTCCCTTAACAAGGACATAGTGACCTTTGTCTCTCTTGATCAGTCTTGGCTAGAAATCAACTTTGTCTGCAAATAGAATAGCTATCCTGCCTTTTCTGGGTTCCTGTGGCATGCAGCATTGTTTTCCATCCTTTGACTTTCAGTCTGTGAATTTCTTTTTGAGTTAAATGTGTTTCTTGTGTACAGAATATTTTTGGATCTTATTTCTTGATCCATTCTGCCAGTCTGTTTCTTTTGACTGGTGAATCAAGATGATTTAAATTGATGGTTATAACTGGTATATATTCAGTTATCTTTGTCATGTTATTTTTCTGTTGTTGGTTCTTTTTTCCCCCTCTGTTTAATTACTTGCGTTGTCTAGTGGATTCATTCTGTTGGGGTTCATGGAGTTGTAGCCTTCATTATTTCTTTCTAGAATGTCTTTCAGAATATCTTGGAGTGCTGGTTTGGTGGTCATGAATTTCTTCAGGTGTTCTTTGTCATGGAAGTATCTTACTTCTCCATCAATTTTGAAAGATAGCTTTGCAGGGTACATCAATTTGGGTTAGAGGTTGTTTTCTTTTAGGGCTTGATATACTTCACTCCAAATGCTCCTTGATTTAAGGGTTTGATTTGAGAAATCTTCTGTGATTCTAATGCTTTCCTTTACAGATGGTTTGTTTCTTTTCAATAATAGTTTTTAATATTCTGTTCTTGTGTGGAATTTCTAGAATCTTGGCTATTATATGTCTCAGAGTAGATTTTTTTTCTTTTGATCATGGCTATTTGGAGTTCTATATGCCTCACTTATCTGTATGTCAAATTCTTTTACCATGCTTGGGAAATTTTCTGCCATTACGTCTGTGAACAACTTTTTATGTCATTTTCACTAGCTCCTGCTTTTCCATTGACTGATCAATCTTATGTTATTCTTTGCATTGTCTAGACGTTGTTGGGTTGATTTTTTGTAATCCCTTGCTATGTTTAAGAAATCTTTCTTCTTATGGTCGCTAACCACAATCCTGTCTTCTAGATCTGATGTTATGTCTTACATTGGTTCATTCTGCTGCATATACTTTCAATAGAATTTTTAATCTCCTCAATATCTGATTGAATCTCTTTCATGGATTCCATTTCTTTCCTATGTTAGGCATTCATGGTTCCCATCATTTCCCTAAGCTCTTCTACTTTTAAAAATCTGTATCTACTCTAGATTCACTAACCATGCTTTTGTTATGATCATCATCTCTGTAGTTATCTGAGAAATTATTTCTGATTTGATTTTTTTCTTGACCTCTGCTTGACAGTGCAGTTTCTCAATTGTCTCCCTGTTACTGGCTTGCGGAGCAGCAGGGATCCTCCAATGAGCAGGGAAGATGATGGGCCACTGGGGCTGCCACTGCAGGGCTTCGCAGATCCTTTTTATTACTTAGGCAGAAATTAAAGACTCAAGGTGATATCTAGTATCACTGAGGGGCAGGTTTGTAAGAAATGTAGAAAGCAAGTAGAGATTTCTAGACGAAGTTGGCCTTTTTAGCTGGGAACTGGCCATCTTTACCCTCTTTGATGAGGACACACAGTCCTGGGCCTATGCTTCCACCCCTTGGCTGCTTCTCCTGAGAGGAAAAAATAATTATACATTAGTGTCAAAGGACAAAACCTCACGATATGGTGGCTTTCAGAGAACATCTGATAAGAACCACTGTGGGAGTATGGATGGTGTGCAGCTCCTTTGCTAAGGATTAACTTGTTCCTGGAGACTTTGACTAAGGAAGGTTGCACAAGATCCGCTGACCTTGAGGTTGACATGCCAAGGAGGGAAAGGCCTCCAGCATAAATAAGCTGTCCAGAACAAAGAAGTAGCCTAAGAAGCTGAGGTTAAAGATAAATGGAATTAGTGATGGTAATCAGTTTCTTGAGCATGTACTAAGCAAACGTACTCCTACCATACTCCTACCCCATAAAATCAACTCTGTAAGAAATAAACTTGTTCCAGCCCTAAACTGGATCCCAGAGAACTCGTGTCTCTGTCTTCATCACGTGCTCCATCCAGGTCCTTGCTCTCTGCTGTGGCGCTGGTTTGAGGCAAACCACTATAGTATTTTTCAGTTGATTCTCTCTGCTCACAGTCTTCATTCTGAAGACATTTGTTTTAATTTTGTGTTGTTAAACTCTTGCTAATCACTGCATAGTTGTTGTTTAATAAGTCCAGTTACATCTGTCCAGACATCATGATGACTTTATATCTAAATTCAATTTAATCTCCTATTCTAGGTAAATGATTGTCCCATAAACATTCTTTGCCCTGTGTGTTTTCCTCATTATGCTTATTGGTAATAGCAGTCTTAATATTTCCTCCTTCCTTTCCTTAACAGTTTTGCACAGTTAATTCCATTTTTCTTTGGTGTAAATAAGTGCTGCTTACTCTTAAAGTTCTGCTCTGAGCTTTACTTGTTTGAAGAATATTTTTACGGCTCCTCTGGCTGAGAAAGATTTCACTGTCTTCTGAAATTCTGTTGTCTTGAAAATGTCATAGAGGTTGGTATGTCTGTCAAGTACACAGGCCTGTATTTCACTTTTGTCTTTTATTCTGTAGAATTTATATCTCTTTTAGGTCACTGACTGCCTTTTTCACTTGATTTCTAGGCCCTGCAGCATCTAGAAAATGTCAGGCATAGGAATTTACAGTAGATAGAATATTGATCCCTCAAAGATACCCACTTTAATTCTTGAAGTAGAATGTGTCAGAATTTAATTCCAGTGTACATGATGCAGGAGAATTAAAATTGCAGTTCTAATTAAAGCTGCTAATCAGATGACCTAAAATGGAGAGATTACCTGGATTATCTATGTATGTAATGCAGAAGGAATGATGGAAATATATAGTGAATGTTTGAATTAAGAAAACATTATAGTAAAAGGAATATTGCTATTAATCCCTCTATGTGCACATATATCTGTTTCCACCCAATTCCTTTGGGTATATACCAAGTAGTGGAATATTTGGATCATTTGGTAATTCCATGTTTAATCTTTGCAGACCCTCCATGCCGTTTTGTACAGTAGTGCTACTATTTTACATTCCTACCATAAATGCAAAAGTGTTCCTGAGGATCCACATTTTAGCCAACACTATTGTTTTCTGTTCTTTTTTTTTTTTTTTTTCCAGTACTGAGGATTGAGCCCAGGTCCTTCACACTGGGCTATATCCCCAACTTTTTATAAAAATTTCTATTTTTAAATAGGGTCATACTAAGTCCCTAAATCCCATCTGGGCTTGAACTTTGCATCTTCCTGCCTCAGTCTGCTGAGATTACAGGCATACACCACTACTCCTTGCCTAACAGTAGTGACCCTAAAAGTTAATGAAGTCAGATTTCAGTGTAGATTTGCTTTGTACAGCCCAATGATTAGTGAAGTTGTGTATATTTTATATTTTTATTAGCCATCTTTAGAAAAATGTCCATTTAAGTCTTTTGCCCACTTTTTAATTGGGTTGATTGATTTTTTTTTGTTTTGTTTTGTTTTTGTTGTTGAGTCCTGAGGGTTCTTTTTATTTTCTGGATATTTGGCCCTTATAAGATATATAATTTATAAATATTTCTCCCCTTCAGTGGCTTGCCTTTTCACCCTGTTAATGCTGTTCCTTGAGGCACAATATTTTTTAATCTTTATGAAGTTCTATTTATTTATTTTTCTTTTGTTGCCTATACTTTCAGTGTCTTAGCTTTCATTTTTTTTCAGGTTAGAATTATGCTAATTTATTAGTGGTTTGGAAGTCTTGTATTCAATATCCAGTTATATTTTGAATCATCAATCAGGTACTTCTATATTCATTTAGATGTGGAGCCTGGATACCTTTAATATTAGAAACAATGATGCCCTATTTAGTGTGTGAGAGAACTCTGATTTAGGAGGCTTATTCCATTTTCTAAGAAGAAAATAGCTCTAACTGTAGTTTAAAGGAATACACAGTCTTTGCTAGATGTGAGACTAATCAAATCCAATATGCCTTAGAGAAGAAAGCACAGTTTCCTTCTAGGAAATAAAAACCATCTTATGACATAAAATTTAATGTATTTATATTATAAATATTTATTCTGCTAGCTATAAAGTGTAACACACTTGACTGGATTAAGAAACACGTCTGTTCTTTAATTTTTCCATGTGGTTTACCCAAATGTTTACTATAGAAATGATGTTGAGTTTCAAGAAAATAACACCCTGCTGCATTTTCACTGACAGGCAGGGATTCCTTTTGGATGATTTGTCACAGTTACATTGAAAATATTTTTGGAAAACTTATCACAAAGCTTGTACAGAAAGAGGACCCTCCATCTCCCCATGTGTATAATCTCAAGCCAGAGCAGCGAGTCCTTGAGTGGTTCTAATAGGCTTAGAAATTATTCTGGCCTCGCACTCTGCTCACCTGTGGAGATGATGAGGGGGCCTCCGATTAGCACTCTGGGGTCGAGTGTTAAGCACTCTGAAAAAGCACTTACATGGAAAGCATCCAATTTCTGAAGCTTATTGGCATCTTCTAGAATGTGAATCTCATCTAAAATAAGCCTCCTAATTAGACAAGTTAGATCAATCAGAAACTCAGCATCTTTTGATGAAGGTCAACCCCACACATGTATAAGTTGATAGATCCTGTACCCAACCGAGTACAATATGTATAAACCACCTGGCTTACTGCTTTAGGTGGTATAACAGAGTATCATATACAGTGTGACATAAACAATAGAAATGTTATTTCTTACAGTTCTGGAGGCTGAAGACTGAGGATCAAGGTGACAGCAGCACTGGTTTCTGGCCAGGACCCCTTTGAGCTGCTGTGATCTTTTTGTATACTTCTGTGGTGGAAATAGGGCAAGAGAGGGATTTAAAAGGTTATGTGTGAAGGTGGAGGGAAAGGAAATTTGCAGCTAGGATGGTCTGTATCGAGTTTGCAACCAATTAACAAACCAGCAGAAAGCTATGTTAGAAGAGTTAAGCAATGAAGGAGAACATGGCATGTCAATGTAAAATGCTGTGGAAACACAAATGATATTTTGCACTCCTGCACCATTGTTCATAAACATATACTCTTCACATACACTCTAATATAGAGAAAGAGAGAACATTAAGTTCTTGTAATGGTTTTTCTATACAGGAAAAGAGAAAGAGAGTTAGGGACACTTGTGAGGGTCTGAGAGGGGATGTGGGGGAAGAGAATGGGGGCAGGACTTTAAGTGGATAGGGAAAGAGGATACAGGGAGAGTGAGTCCAGTTAATGATCTAACAGAAGCACTGATTTTAGAAATTCTATGAAACATCCCCTTGCCCTTTTTTTAGGTGCTGGGGACTGAACTCAGGGCCTTGAGCTTGCTAGACAAGCACTCTACCACTGAGCTAAATCCCCAATCTCTGAAACAACACTTTTTGAAAGAGAACTTAATATAAGACATTAAGATACTGTAGTATTTAGATTAATTCTAATACTTTATGTATAAAAGTCAAGACTAGATAGAATGGGGGAGAAGAATAAGAAAAATAATGATAAGGAAGAAAAATGTGAGAGAAGGAGTCAAGAAATAGGAGAAGGCATGAGGGAGAAAGATAACAAAGTTAAGGAAAGGATGAGATGATGGATGGGAGTTAAGAGGAGAGCAACGAGGAGACTGTATCCAACTGTTGAACTAACAGACATGGTTGGTAATACCCAGAAACAACCTTTGAAGTGGGAATATGTGACTGAACTCTACGGAATGTTTTACGAGGCAGAGTAGAATATTTATATGCATATCTCTAACCACACACACACACACACACACACACACACACACAAAACGTAGGCCTTCAGTCAGAAAATAAAGCCAGAAAAAGAAGAAACAGAAACACACAAAATATGAAACAAAAAACTACAAAACAGGAGCCACACTCGGGGTCCTCCAGTGTTCTCGGAATCTTCTCGGGTTGCCAGCACCCCTTCTCCTGACAGGTAGCAATCTCAGGGTCCCAGTTAATGCTGTATTCTGCCACAGACTGTGCTGTTTGCTCAGCCCAGCTCACCTCCAGCCTGACACGCTCCTGGTTTGCAGTTATGTCCCAGTTCTCCCAGCCTCTCACTCTGGTCAATTCAGCGTTCCCCTGAGGTCAGGCGCAAAGCACTAACCTGCCCTGCATGCTGCTGTGATGGTTTTCCTCTGCCCCTTTTATTCTCGGGTCAAAGCAAAACTTGTGCTGGTGAAACATAGTTCAGTCTGACTCAGGATTTTAATGGTTTCGAGGGGCCAGCGTGGAGCAGCCTCACAGGTGCTGATTCAGGTTGTTTTCTCCACCCTCTGTGATCCTGCATCTCAGGTGTTCTGCTTCACAGAGGGATGCTCTAGTCCACGAATTCAGTGCTATTTAGGGATTGGTGAGAGAGAGCTCTTCTGCATGGACTTCAGTAGCATTTGGAGGGTGCAGGAGGGAGCTCACATGGGCACAGAGCTCAGTGGTGTTTGGGGGTCGGTGGGCGAGCGCAGTGTGCCTTTTGCCCCAGCCCCCACGGGCTGACATTCACTGCAAGTGTGTGCTAGTCTTGGTCTCCTAGATCCCTCGATGCCCGGTTCTGGGTCCCTGACCAGGACCATGCCCTTTGTTCCTCTCTGTCCCCAGAGCTCTAAGTCGGTCCCTGCCCTCCATAAGATTCTCTGGCCTGTGCTTTCCTTGGTGCCCTGATATGAGGAGGCTGTCTCTTGCCAGTACCTTGCTCCTTGGGGCCTGTCTCACAGGAGGAGGCACATTAAGAAAGGCAGACATTGGGCAGTCGCTGCCAGGTTGGGGACCTGTTCATAGTTTTACAGCCACTGCTGTGCACGGCATCCTCCCTTAAGGGGGTTTGAGCTTTTCCCCAAATGGTGTTTACTGGATCTGAGCTGTAAGCAATGCTGGCATGGAGGTGCGACTCTGCTTCTTATTCTAAATACCTCTGTTACTAGATTTCATTTGATGGACTTCTCCTTCAGGATGCCTTCCTGTGGTTGGGTTTTTGTCAGTCTGAGTACCTGTGAGCCTTGGGAAACATCTTCTGAGCATCTCCTTGGTGCTGCTGCCTCTACCAACCATGATGGTCAATCCTGATTCTTTAAATCTTTTCCAACTGTCATTTCTACTGCAGATAGTTTCTCTTTGATCTTTTTCAGTTCTTTGTGATTGGTAGTATGGAGGCCTTTTAGGGTCAAAATACCAATAATTAAATCAAGGATGTTTTCTATATGATGAATCACAAACAGACCCCCTAGGACCTATGAGCTTTTTAAGGGCTTAAAAAAAGTAATACCTGAAAAATTTCCAGATTCTTCAGATTCAAGTCTGAAGGAATATAAATAAAAGACTCAGTTTACAAAAACACACTGGAGAAAAGGTAGCCTCTTTAAAAAATGGCGCTGAGAAAACTGGATATCCACATGCGGAGGACTGACTCTAGTCCCGTATCTCTCACCACGTACTGAACTGAAATGAAAATGGATCAAAGAACTAGAGGTTAAACCAGAGACGTTTAACCTGCTTGAATACAAGTTAGGTCAAACTCTTGAAGTCACAGGCACAGGCAAGGACTTTCTGAATTGATCATCCCTCAGTTGTACAGGAAACAGCCGCAAGAATCAACAAATAGAATCATATTAAATTAAAAAGCTTCTGCACAGCAAAAGAAACAACCAACAACAATAAAGCAACCTAGAGAACTGGAAGAAATTTTTGCTGATGTTTCCCCAGACAGGAATAATATCTAGACTATTTAAACTCAAAAAAAATTAGACCCTCCCAAATAAAAGACCCAATCAAAAAATGGGCAAACAAAATCAACAGATTTTTGATCTTTTATGTCAGATAGTTTTTGTTTTGAAAAGTTAGTCACACGAATATTTGGCACATATATATTTATAATTGTTATCTCTTCCTGTTAAATTGTTCTCTTAACTAATATGTAGTGAACTACTTTGCCTCTTCTGATCATCTTCAGCTTGAAGTTTACTTTGTCTGAGAATAAAGTTGCCCCCCTGCTTGTTTTCTGGGTCTTGGTGATAAAATAGTGATTTCTATCCTTTGCTTTTTCATCTAAATTGTATTTTATTTTTTTTAATTTTAATTGGTACATGTTTGCAGTACATAATGATTATATTCCTTGTAGGGCATTGGTACAAGTACGTAATTCATATTAATTTTTCATTCACTTCTGTTTCCACCCTCTGCTTCCCTCCACCTCCCTCCATTTCTTGGTCTCCTTCCCTTTTGCAAAAGATCTACCTCCCTGTTTCCTATTGTCTGTCTTTAATTTGCACTTTGTTTATATTGTGGGTTTCTCATTTAAGAGAAACCATATGATATTTAAGTTTGTGTGTCTGTTTTGGACTATATGAGTCTCTTGAATTTAGTAGACTATTGGGTTTTGTTTTTCGATCTAGTTTTAGTAAAGGAGTTGAGCCCATTTACTTTGAGAGTTATTACAGGAAGGCATCAACTCATCCTGTTTTTACATTGCTTTTCTATTGTTGACTCTTTTCTGTTAAACTACTCATCTTGCTTGACCTGTTCATTCTATCTGGCTTTTTAGCTTTGTTGGCTTCATTGTCTCTGTCTAAGTTATTTTTGAGTATTTTTTGCAGTGTTGGTTTTGTGTTCATGAATTTCTTAAGATGCTCTTTGCTGTGGAATGTCCTTATTTCTCCTTCAATTTTGAAAGAGAGTTTTGCAAGATATATTACTCTGAGTTGGAATTTGTTTTCTTTTAGGGCTTGGAACAGTTCCCTCTAAGCATTCCTGGCCTTTAATGTTTGTGTTGAAAAGTGCTTGTAATTCTTTTTTTTAAATTTTATTTTATTTTAATGTACTTTTAGATATACACAGTGATAACATTCATCATAGGGGATTTGTACCTGTACATGATATATCTTGTTGCCACCCTCCTCCCTCCTTATTTACAAAAGCTTCATTTCCATTTTTCCTTCCATTTCTTATTTCTTTTGTCCTTCTCTTCCACCACCCCCTCCCTTTCCCCTTCCCATTTGGACATTTTCTTCCCTTTCCCAATATAATACATTTTAGTCTTTACACTTTCAGTTTCTCACACTAGAGAAACAATGCAGTATTTAAGCATGTGTGTCCGATTTATTTCAAAGTGCTGTAATTCTAAGGGCTTACCATTGTGTGGTTTTTTTGGGGGGGGGTTTCTCGACAGCTTTTAATATTCTGTCTTTGTGTTAGACTTCTAGGATTTTGACTATGATGTGTCATGGAGAGCTTCTCTCTCTCTCTCTCTCTCTCTCTCTCTCTCACAGTTATTTGGCATTCTGTAAACCTTACTTACTTGTATGTTATGATGAGTTATTTCCCCATACTTGGAAAGTTTTCAGCTATGAATTCTGTAAACAAGTTTTTTATTTTTTTACTTTATTTTAATGGTACATTTTAGACATATATAGTGATAACTTTCATCATAGGTAATTTGTACCTCTACATGGTATATCTTGTTGCTTCTTTTTTTCCCATTCCCCTCCCCTCCCTTCACCCTCTCCTCCCTCCTTATGTACAAAGATTTTTTTCCATATTTTTCCTTCTGTTCTTTTTGCTCCTGTCCCTCTGTTCCTTCACCCCTACTCCCTTTTTCCCCTTCCCATTTGAATTGTAAACAGGTTTTTTTATTCCATATGTGCTGTGCTCTGATTTTTCTCTGACTCCAGTTTGCCTTAGGTTAGTCTTCTTAGCATCATCTAGCAGCTATTGAGTGATTTTTTTCTTGCTTATCATTTTTAGGTATCCCCAAGTATATAATGTGATTCTACTTTGTCATTGATTTCCGAAACCCATCTTCATATTAGTCATTTCCATAGTTTGCATATTCAATAGAATTCTTTATCTCCAGGATTTTTGTTTGGCACCTTTTGTAGAGTCCATGTTTTTGTTAAATTTGTCATTCATGTTTTTATCTGCTTCGTTCAAATCTTGCAATTTTTTGTTTGTTTCTC
>PVJO010021405.1:0-30195 GCA_004026905.1 Hystrix cristata | reverse complement strand
GGCCTCTGTCACAGCGATGTTGCAGAATTGTGATTGTGTATCGATTTAGGGTCAGTGAAGAATGAGTGTGCATACTTATGGGTGTGCACCGTTTCAAAAGGTGAAAATCTCCTGCACGGGGGAAAATGTGCTCATGAGTATTCTTCTTACAAAACGAACTTTCTTCTCCATTCATCACATGGAGACTGTGTGTGTGGTCTGAAATGGGGAGAGGACAGTCCTACAGGAATTGCAAGTGCTCCCCGAAGCTGGAAACAGGAAGAAGACTGCTGCCTTGCGCTGGCTGCTTGTCACCATGTCACCCACCTTCCAGGCCCCTTCAGAGGTGACAACTCCTCCACCCCGCTGTGGCCCTCCACAACCTGTCCCAGCTCTGTTCTGCTATGGATTAAACTCTGTTCCCTACAATTCATTCTCCATCTTGCTTTAGAGAGGATGTGGCTGCTGTGAGTGGGTGATGGAAAATGGATCAGGTCAATGATAGACGTGGTCCCCAAGTGCCAAGGGGACAGAGATCTCTGTTCTAGCCACAGCTAGTTGTATGTGTCCTCAGCCACAGCACTGGCCTTCTGTCTAGCTGGCACTTGGGGAGGAAGGAAGGTACACACAGAGGTCGGATAGGGTTAAGGATTAAATGGCTCTGTGACTTAGGGTAATTTCGTTTTGGGGGAGTACGTCCTGGGGTTCATGCATGCTAAGCACAGGCTCCACCACAGAGCTACAACCCAGGGGTGAATTTCTTAGCTTCTCTTTTCCTCACTTTTTCATTCCTTCTTTTTTGAAATGATCTTGCTAAGTCTCTAAACTGCCACAGGCAATTTTTAACCTGGGATGCTCCTGCCTCCCAGTACTGAATTATGGGTGTGTGCCACTCACTTTCTTGGTCTACAAACTGGTGACATTATATATTTGGCCAACATTATTCTGAGTTATCCTTCAAGATGCCAATCAGATAGTATTAGTGTCCTTGTGTGAATTCTTCTGTGACTTCCAAATGTCCTCCAGATTAAATCCAAGTTCCTCGTACCATCCATTAGTTCATTTACTCAACAAATATGTACTTGACCTATGAGGTTCCAGATGCCATTTCAGTGAAGAAGAACCCCTGGGAAGGGGCCAAAGGCCACAGAGCCATGTCTTCTGTGGTCAGACCCTGGTCCTGGGCCAGCACAGCTCCCAGAATACGTATACTCTGCAGGGGTGCTGCTCAGATCCCTGCTTTCTAGGCAAATGCATCTCTCAGTTTGAATGTTGCAGTCCTTTTGGAACTTGCCATTAATTCTCATCATCACATTCATGTTCCCTCCTCTCTGTTCATCCCCTCACCTCCTTTGTTCCCTCTGTCCTCTTTCCTTTTCTTCAGCTCCTTCTCTTTCTTCTCCTCCTCTGCCCTTATCTCTTCTGTCTCTCCCTGTCTTCTTTTTCTCTCTCCCCCTCTATTTTCTTCCTGCTGTTCATTCTGTCTCTGTCTCTCCCTCTTCTCTCTCTCTCTCTCTCACACCCCCCCAGCCCCAGCTAGGTGCATGCTCCCTACACGTCAGTGGCATCCCATACCCCGATGGGGAGCTCTGTCAGTGGCCTCTCCATGCCGAGCTCTGGAACATTTGCTCGTCCTTCTCCTTGACGTTTGGGGAACAGCAGCTGAGCTCTCTAGCAGCACAGCCTACTCTAATAGCCTCCAGCTGTTTATCCTTATACCTCTTTTGTGAAAGTTTACAAAAAGTGTACATTTGATGTTTACTCCCAGGTGCCTGGTACCACCCCGAGCCCAAGCGTGAACTTGGAGGTTCTGTTTTACAGTGGCAGCAGCCCTGAGGGCCACTTCGTCCCGTGAAAGCATGTCATTAGAGATCATGGAAAGCTACTTCTGGAACAGCAGCAAAGAAAACAGAGTGGCTGCTCATTCACCACCAAGAGTGTCCCTGGTACTCGCTCCTCAAGAAGCCCTTCTACGAAAGACACTGCTTGCTCACACAGCAGATCAAAGAAGCAACGTTCCTCCTGAAAGCTGTTCAGGCAGAAGTGGGCAGCTAACACTTTGAGGCTTAAATGGGACGGGCATCTCTGTCTTTCTAGAGTTTTCACACAAGCGGCTGCCTGGGAGAACCCAGAGGAGCATCTTCTCTCCTCCTCTCCCACCCTGAACTTCCAACATTGTACAGTCTGACTCCAATTTTTGCTACTTAACAGCTGCATGTTCTCAGGCTATGCATTTCAACTCCCCAAAACTCACTTTATAAACCTGCAATAACACTAAAAATCCAGCAGCAGCAACTACACAATTTATTAAACGCCTACTGTGCTCACTGCTGCACGCTGAGCACGCTCATGCATGGCCTCCTTCAAGCTTCCCAACAATCCTCAGCATTTCACCCACATTTCGGGATGAGGAACTATGATCCAGAAGCTTCTGGGCCCTGCCTAGCAAAGGCAAGCTGAGATCTGCACCCAGGGCTGACACCTGCAGAGCCCGGGGACTGACTTATGTCTCTTTGTGCTGTGCGTCTGTCTGTTACCCCACTGACTGAACATGAGGCTCCAGCGACATGGTACATTTCAGGGCACAAACATAGAGCCTGGCAGAGAGAAGCCAGGTAGGAATTGCCATCAAGTAAAATCATAAGCCCTTTCTAAGAATATGATGATTTTTGCTTTAAAAAGAGCAAAAGTGAGAGGCAATTTGAAGGACATGTCAGAAACAAGAGCCCTTTATGCAATTCGATGTGTACTAATAAGTGTCTGATTTATTTCACTCAATAGTATGTTCTCAAGGAACATCCATTTACATACAAATGACTCCAGTTTATCCTTTTTTATGGCGGTGTAGTACTCCACTTGTTGCAAATAGGGAGGGGTGGGTGAATGGAAGGGAGGAGAGGGGAAGGGGGGAAAACCAAGATGTATCATGTACAGGTACAAAATAACCATGTTGATTATGATCATTATGTATACAATGTACCAATACATGTTCTTGGTAAAAAATAAAAAATTTAAAAAAAAAGAGCCCTTTATGCCCCAGGAAGTAACTCATTCATTGCATAGTAGATGTTGTGCAGTTTAAGTGTAGAAATGCCAAGGTCAGCACTGTCCTTCCAGTAATGGGCCCATCCAGGCTGGATCTCTTGGTGGCACCCAATGAACAGACACACAGAGAGCAGACACACAGAGGAGGTGGTGCTTTGGGGGATGCAACAGTGGTGAGGTATGAAGGGATCCCTGCAGATGCTAGGCAGGCACTCTACTACTGAGCAATACCCCTAGCCCTTCTGAGGAAACTAAAAAAGCAGAGAGAGAAATTAATAAAAATAAAAATACAACATGTGAAAGTATATGAGATTCCGTTAAAGCAGCGCTGAGATGAAAATTCATAGGGCTGAATGCTTACGCTAGAAAAGCAGAGGAGTCTTAAATGAACAAGCTAAATTACTTGATCAAGGAATGTGGAAAGGGAGAACAACATAAATTCAAAATAAGCAAAAGGAAGAAAACAGATATAAAGCAGAAGTTAATGAAACAAAATAGGAGAACTATAGATTAAAAAATTTAAACCCCCAAATTGGTTCTTTGTGTCAACAGAAAATAAATATTTGCCTCCAGTAAATGAAGGCAAAGAATAAGAAAAAGAGAAGGAATACATCATTAATACTGGAATAAAATGGAAGATATCCCTATAGATTTTGCACCTAGTAAGAGGATAATAGTGGAGCCTATGAAGCACATTGCCCTAATGAATTTGCAAATGTTTTTCTTTGGGTTTTAAGTGCCATCAAATGTCATGTGTTAAATAAAGGCTTGATCACCAGCCCACTGCTATTAGAGAGTATTGTTACCTTTAGGAGGTTCTGTTTATTGGACAGGAGTCCAATCCTTTAAGGGGATGCCTTCAAGGAATCTAAGGACCCTCTTTCCCTTCTCATCTCTCTGTTTTCGCTTACTGGGCACCATGAGGTCAGCAGCTTCCCTGTCCATGCACTCTTGTCAGGATGCTATGCCCCAAAACATTGGAATCAACCAACCATCCTTTACCTCAGTTAGTCAGTCACAGTGACGGAAAGCTGACCAATGTAGCTAAAAGTAAGGAAATGGATCAGTTTCTCAAAATCCACAAGCTGCCAAAATGTAATCTCTATTAAGTAGACAACCTTGAATAGTCTTATAATCAATAAATGCACTGGATCTGCAATGAAACAATCTGCCTTAAAATAACCTTTGAACTAAATTTTACTGGAGAATGTTACCAAACATCTCAAGATTAATTAAGGCTAATTTTATAGAATTTCTTCCATTGTTCTAGTTTGGTGCTTTCCCTAACATCAAAATTCTGTCTCCTCCCTTACAGTCCAAGCTACACGTCAGCAACAGTCACACCTGTATTTTTGGCAACCAAGGTAGGAGTTGAGAATATGATACCCCAGAACATGCAGCTTTGGAATAAAGACCATTTACATCTGAAGGTAACTGACAAGAATCAGATATAAGTAAAGTTCTCTACCCTCCCTTTATTTATCCCCTAAAAGTAAGACAAACATTTTCAAATGTACCTTCTTCTCTCTGTCAGGGTGAACAAAGATTAACCACTAAGAAAATTTCAGATCCTCATCAACCTGGACACAGTACTGGAGGACTCTATACAACCAGCACTGCTAAGTGGATTTCCTCTACCAGGTATCTACCGTCCCACAATTTGTCCTCCTTAGAGACTCTCGACACTTTCAGTTTATCTTGGCAATTCTCCAGATTTTTATTGTTCTTTGAGAAGATGTATATATGCTGGAGTTTAAAGTCATTTCTTGGAGAAATCACTCCCTGTGTATCCCCCAGGGGTATAAAGAGTATGTATGTAAATGAGCTTTTGTTTGTTCTTCTCCTGTTAATCTGTCTTCTGTTACAGTGTGTCCACAGCTAACAGTAGAGAGCTTCAAGAGTGGAGGGAGAAACTATTATTCCTTCCCTACAATGGCAAAGAGCTGACATAGAATAAGTGATAAATACGGAGTAAATGAACAACCATGCCTAAGAAAGTCTCCCCGAGATGACTGTAGAGTAAAATATGCATATACATACACATAAAATACACACATTAAACACACTTTGAAATCATCATACTGATACACCAAATTCTTAACCGATCTTGTAGGACACAGCAACAGGATGGAGTAGGTGACTGACAGGGGAGAAGTCCTCTTTTTTTGAGTAAGACGGTTCTGCACCCGTATACTTGTTTTTCAACTGGGAGTATGTTCCTGCACTACTTTTGAAATTCAAATTGTTTTCTAAGTGAACCAAAGAAGAAAATAATATGTGGTTTTAGTAGTCAAATAAAACACACTTCAACAGTTTTTTTAAGGTCCACAGCCATTTATAATCCCCTCTTCACGTCCTTCAAAATAACACTTTTGTTAATTAAATGTGCAGCGTGGTGGATGAGGTTGTGGAGCGGAGTCTGCGTCCCCTCTGCCTGGCTTTCCCTCGCTCCCCTCCCGTGTGTGTTCGCAGGCACACAGCTAGGTCACTCCCTTCCTTCAGCTCTTCCTGGCCTCTCCTGGGGCCAGTAGCTGAAGGGGAGCTGAAAAGCAAAGCCTGCTGTCTCCTTTTCTCCTTCCTAATCTGTCTATGGCCCCAAGAGAGTAAGATAACTTTTAAAAAATTTCTTATCATTCAGAAACATAACAACATGACCAGATATAGATTAGGAAAAATGAAGCATGTTTTGTCATCCATTAAAAACTCTAGCTCACACTTATCTGAATGTCTGTAGGGAAAAAACCAGAAAAAAAATTGTCGTCTATAGATTATTTCACAAGGTAAAAATGGAGAGCTTAAAGAAAACCACCACAAGGCTCTTCTCTAAAGGATGACTTGACCATTCTTCATTTAAAATCTTAAAGAAAACATAAAAGGACAAGTTTTATTTTCTTGATGTTGTTTCACTCTAAGCAGCTTGACCTCACCCTCAGACTACATCCTTTGCTCTCAAAGGATGATTTTGTAGGTTTCCAGTAAACATTAGTTGCCCGTCAGCTGCCTGAGCCAGCAGCGGCTCATTTCAGCCAAGTGGGCATCCTGTTCATTAGCCTCTTGAGGCCTCATACAGCCCGGCCCCCAGCAGGACCCCTTTTGATTCCCAGCAGTTGCTAATTTAGCTAGTGAACAGCATGTCCAAGGGACCACTTGACATTTCCACAAATCTGTTTCGCTGGCAGCCATGTGGGGTTGCTTTTCTAAGCACAGCCTTTCAGCTAAGTGTCCCTTTTGTGATATCTCATTCAACTCTCAGGCCCACACTGGGAAGCGGGAATTATTACCTCTACAATACAGACCAGAGCAGAAACCAGGGTTCTCAAAGTCCAAGACTATCTATCAGCTTTCACATGGCAAATCCAGGTTCAAAATAAGATTTGTCTGACTCCTGGCTACATGCTCTGAAACATTATTTAGAAAAAATAATAGAACCCAGGCAAATCTGTATAATTCATGGATTAGAATGCCAAAGTCTTGAGGATTTGTGGACTTCTCAGGTTCATGGCATTTTACATCCTGTAATTTTAAGACATAAACCTTGAAATAACGACCTGATAAGACTAGGAAGGGAAAATTAAATTAGATCCCCATGCCTGTACCTTTTCTAGGCACTAGTTTGCATTCCAGCACAGAGGGTCACACCTAAAAAATCAGCTAGAGAAACTGAGAAAAAAGTCTATCATCAAAGACCATCTCCAGAGCTAATGCGTGACAGAACCTTAGAATCTGCATTTTCTGGATGCCTCAAATCATTCTAACATCTCCATCTACATTAATTGTGTTGCTTTCTACTTTCTACTCTTAATAGTAGCTACTTCATTTTTCATTACATCCGATTGCATATTACAGTGGAAATCGTATGCTGTGGTGGTGCGTGATAGTTTGGAAAATTCACTATGGTTTGTTATGTGTAGAACTGAATGAGAAAGACTGCAAAGTATCTGGCAAAGTTTGGGAGGCGAGAAAAAAGTTTAGAGACATCTCTGCTGCGGCTTTATGATTTTAAAACAACCACAAGCCATCATTTTTGAGGGGGAAGATTTTTGGTTTTTTGCAATTTACTCAACATTTACACACAGCAGGTACTATATTCAAAAAGTAAGTGCACAAGCTTACACACAGCAGGTACTATATTCAAAAAGTATGTGTTATGTGAATGAATAACCAGTTCTTATTGATGCACTATATACTAGAGAAAAGAGCCACTACCTCCAGAAAGATTCGGTAGGCTTCACTTCGCTATCAGGTGGCTCTGTGTATACATAATAGTGCATCAGCACAGAAGAAATAGAATTAGAAACCGAGATGGAAACCTCTGTGAATTCTGACATCTGTATGATCCCCCAACCCCAAGCATAAGTGGCCACATTCTGAGACACAGGACTCTTTATGAGTTATATCCCAGCCATTTGCATGAGGATACTCCTGCTACATAGATCTTTCCCCTAAACAGGAATCTAGATAGAACATCCAGGAAACAAGGGTGTGTTGGGTAAGAGTACTGTCTCCTGTTTTTTTCTCCCCAGTGGATAAAATCTCAAATGAAAGGCTTTGGGGATTTGACATTGGAGAGCACGAGGAATACTGATTCTAGATTTTCTGCAGACAACATCTCTTGAAAGTTCATATGGCTGGGGGGGAGGGCGGATGTGTGTATACAGGCTTTCTAAAGCAGCCACTCACCCTAACATATCTGCTCAAAGTATCTCCATCCCTAAATGCAGGAGATACAAAGTTGTAGTAAAACAGGACAAGTAAGCTCTGATGCTCTTTTGCACAGAATGACTAGGATGAACAATAATGTTTGGTATATTACAAAACAGCTAGAAGAGAGATATTTGAATGTTCTCATCCCAAAGACATGAGAAGTATTTGACATGATATGTATGCTAATTACTATGATGTGATCATCACAAATGTGTAATATATCTAAAAATCCACTTTCACACCTGTAATTGCACAATTATTATATATCAACCATAAAACATTTTATTGAGAGACACATAGACTTGATAGCAAGATACATTTATTAAATAATTTAATTTTGCCTTCCACACCCTAACTTCCATCCTCCAGGTCATGACGTTGGAAACTAGGACCCTTGAAGGTGGAATTCAGAGCAACCTGGTAACTGACAGAGGACTTTTCAAGCCTGTAATACTACACCAAAAGAATTCTGTGTTAGGCTAGTAGGGTAAGGGTTAAGTCTGCCCTCCCTCTCTCTCTCCCTCTCTCCAGTAATAGAGATTAAATGTGGGGGCTTTTACACTGACCTACACCCACAGTCTATTTTTAAATTTTATTTTGAGACAAGGTCTCACTAAGTTGCTCAAGTCGCCCAGACCATGCTTGAACTTGTGATCCTCCTGCCTCAGCTTCCTAGAGTGCTGGGGTTACAGCCACGCCCAGTTGCTTTGAAGGCTTCTGTCTCTCCAGAATACTCACTGAAATTTATATCCCAATGCAACAGTGTTGGGAGCTGTGGCCTTTGGGAGGTGCCTGAGTTGTGAGAGTTGTGCTTCACAATTTGGATCAGGTGACCTTATCAAAGGGTTTAACCCAGGGAGTTTGTGCCCCTTTATCCTTCTGGCATGTGAGAACACACCGTTCTACCCACTCTGGAGGACAGAGCATTCAAGCAGCAGACACTAGACTCTGACAGGTGGATTAATCCTGGACTTTCCAGCCTCCGGAGTGTGAGAAAGAAATTTCACACACTGTGTAAATTACCCAATTGTAGGTATTTCCTATAGTAGGTATTTCTTTTTTTTTTTTTTATTTTTTTTTTTTTTCTGTGGTAACGGGGATCGAACTCAGGCCCTTGTGCTTGCAAGGCAAGCACTCTAATCACTGAGCTAAATCCCCAGCCCCTAGTAGGTATTTCTTATAACAGGACAAACAGACAAACACACCCATGCTGTATTCACAGGTGAGCTCTGTTTTATTTTGAGGTCTCTTTTCCTTAATTATTTTATAGTCTCAAATAAAATCCATTTTTCCACTACTGTCTACCTCTTGTTGCTTTGAGACCAACAATGATGCTGTTTGCTACCTTATCTAAATCAGGCACTGAGTTAAGCCTTTCCAGGCCCTCTCCCCAGTGGAGACACACACATGTAAGCAGACACAGCCAGAACATGCAGCTGTCCGTGACGTGGTTTGGCCTTAGCACCTGCCTTTCCTTTTCCTTGCATCATTATTTCTTTAATGTAAGACACAATCCAGACATATTCCTTCAAAATTATAAATAACAAGTTTTTAGAATATGTCATGTTTAGGGACTGGAGATGTAGCTCAGTTGTAGACTGTGCCCTTAGTATTGTGAGGCCCTGGATTCAAATCTCCAGCACCAAAAAAATTTAAAAATAGTAAATAAATAAGTAAATATCAGCAATGGCATGTCATCCTTCCACCACATTTTAACACATGAATTCTTATTCGATTAAGGAAAGGTACAAAATCATCAAACCTTAGGAGTTTAGTCAAGTGAGAAAGCGTTTATCACTATTAGCCGGTTATGATACAAAGTCAGCAAAATGAGATTGAAAAAAGTATAAAAAAATAAGTATTTCTCTTAGCTATCAACTGTCTCAATACTGAACTTACAGAATTTAAAATAAGAGCATTTATAGAATGGTAATTATGTGCCAGCCATGGTTCTAGATGCTTATTTTACAGGGTACAGTGTGATAATTCAATGCATGTATACAACATTTAACGACCAAATCAGGCTAAGTGAGTAGCATGCCAATCTCCTTTTCATTTCTTAACGTTTGAGGCCTTCAAATTCTTCTAGTTCTTCACAAAATAGAAGACAAACTATCGTCATCCTACTGACTGTGGAATAGAATTTATTCTTTTATCTAATTATATTTTGACACTCTTAAAATGTCCCCCTTCCAGTCCTTTGGTAATGGTAATCCTCAATGGGGTCTGATCAAGGCAATATAGCAAGATAGCCCAACCACTCTTTCATGGAAGTTTTGAACTGAGACTGTTACCAGTTTCTTACCCACCATTTTTCCCCCCTCTTGGAATTGTGCTGATTGAGCAGCAAAGGAGATTTCTATCTTTGGCCAAGAGTAGGAAAAATGGGAGACAAAACTGACAAATCAACTTCCGGTCTTCTGATAGTCAGGAGATTATAGATCTAGGGTAAAAGAAATAAGGGGGAATTGATAGGCTGATAAAGGGGAAGAATGTGCACGTCTTTTCTGAGAATGAGTAGAGATTTTTTTGGGAATGGTGGTTTTCTATAGGTCTTTCCAGTCATCAACCTGGTAATGTCAGCTGTCACAGTGCTGGGAGACTAGCACACAGGTTGTACTATAATGAAGTTAGAAGTCAGCAGGAAGTCACTCTGAAAGCCATCACAGATCCGATCAGGTTCAGGGAGGCCACCTGAAAAAGGGCCTCTGGCCTACAAATAAAACAAGATTAGAGCGGGGTAGAAATTCAGTTACATCAAATAGGCAGTGCAAGACAGGGGCAGGGGAACAGTGTAACCAGCACTGCAAAATAGAACCTTAAAAGTTAGATTTTTTTACTTTCAGAGACAAGCAACTTCAAACTTCCTCCTGCGGAGCATATAACCAACTCGCCTCCTCTGCCCAGCCCAGAAGAAGTGACAGAGTATGCAGACTCCAGCCCAGAAAGCTGGAGCCCAGTTTCCATTCCACAAAAGAAGGGACAATGAGTTGAAGATGGCTGGAAGTGAGAAAGCAAGTGTGGAGATCTGTACTGCTTCTCTGTGCTCTCGTCCCCTCTGTTTCTTGCTTTAAAAGGTCCTTCCTGTCTGTTCAAGGTGAGAAACACAAGGTTAGTTGGTGATTTGAGGGGAATAGGCACCTCCATCTCCTAGAAGCTATCTTTGAATAAATCACACCCCCCCTTTTTTTTCTTTTCCTTTTTTTTCTTTTTACCAAGATATAACCAATTTTCTCCCTCTGGGAGAAAAATGAAGCTGCAGGACAGTTGTGGGAAAAGAAGTGGGTATGGTTAATTAGAAAAAACAAAGAAAATCCCTCCCTAGCCAAGAGGGGTTCCAAGGAAGAACACCGAGGAAGCACCTACATCTTAGGGCTTATATGCAGCTTCTGGTGGGCAATTTTTGTAGGCACACAAAAGGGGCAGTTTGTCGTTGGTGAGCCCCGTATGGTACCATTTTCAAATTTGATGGGCATACAAAAATGAAGGTATGCAGTTGTCGCTGTCGCTAGGTTTTTTGTCATCAGAAAAGCAGATCTGCTCAAGAAAGCAGATTTTATTAGTCCACTGTGCTTTGTACTCCAATTAGGCCTTTGTTCTTTGCACTCCAATTTCCCTGGGTCGGTCCCAGTGTACTCAGGCCCGTGCCCTAATCTAGCTATCACCCTGTATCTTCTGGTCGCAAAAATACACTGCCTTCTCTGATTTGGTGGGTGGCGAGCCGATGAACCTGCGCATATGAAACTAAGTGGCCAGTAATAAGACCCTTTCTCTCATCACCTCCTCTGGGAAGCCTTCCCAACTTTCTAAGGCACTATTCACTAGAAAACAACTGGAAGTGTTTAAAGCAACAATCGAATTATTCTGTGTACAATGGCTACTTGATCCTTTACCTTCTCATACTCTTCCAGCACTGTGCCCATTACCAGTACTTAGCACATTGCAGCGTAAGGATCCATTAACACCCCATCTCCATCAGAGTGAGCTCCTGAGCAAAAGGTCCTCTGGTGTAACTATCATGACCTAGAGCAACACAACACCAAGCTATTCAGGAAATGGTGGCTCATAAAATGATTAAGGAATGGACATCACCTTTCTGAAGCTCACACAGCTTTCTGACATTAGCAAGCACCGCGGCCCTTCCTCCCAGCATCCATTCTGCTGTAGTGACCCCTTGGGACACAAACCCAGCGAGAGGTGCAACTCTCAGAACAGCGGTACAAAAAGGGCTCTCTCCAGCTAGCTTGAGAAAGGCTGACTGCTAGCTCTTCCTATCAGCAATTTGTAATATATAGTGAGCTCTTAGAAAAGTTGAACAATAAAAACAAAAAACAGAAATAACAGTAATTCAGTTAAATTTGTTCCTCAATGTATTTTTTGGTTATTGCTGTTTTTCAGCACACCTATTTACACAGGCCAGGATAAGTTCACCTTACAATCAGCTGGATGCCCCATGTCTTTTTAATGCTCACAGTAGATTCTCCAGGTCTTCTTTGGTGAATAATGTGCCTCAGGGAGGCTGCCCCAGGCCTAGCCAGGGAGACTCTGCAGGCAGCTTAGAAAAAGAGACAATGACTCTTTTCTTCCATTGTAACTAGCAGTTGGGGTGAACTAGCAATGGTTACAGCAACAACTGAAATATTCTTAGCACAAAGGTTACAATGTATTGTGAGGAGAAGAGAATAAAAGCTTCCTTTCTTTAGGACAATCCCCAAAGGAAAGCTTGACCTAGCAAGGACCCACTTGCAAGCTTTCTGCCATTTTCTTCATTTTTTTTCTCTCTTTTTCATTTTCTTTATTTTATTTTCTCTGTTGGGAACATGCCTATAATGTCTCCATGACGGGTTTATGTCTAGCTTGCATTTAACCTTGGATTGCTTTTTAATTAAAGACATTACTGGAAAGTGGAATCAGGGTAGCTACATCTTTTCTGTATTTCCCAAAATTCCTACTGCAAGTTAAACAGATGAAAAGGGATAATGAAAATCCAAGGACAATACTGAAAACAAAACAAAAGAAAAACTAAACAACAAACAAAACAACAACAACGAAAAATGTGTTCAGGAATCCGTCATCCCTAAAATGTTGGTGTTGTGGCCCCAGGACTTACATTAAACTCTGCAAGGGGCTCTTATCAGGGAATCTGGGGGGTGGAGGTTGCAAGATGGAGTCTGGTGTCCCACAAATACCTATCCCACACACCAGGCAAGGGGTCAGAAAGACTAGCAAGCCTGGGAAGAATCCTTGTGGATTCCACCCACTCTGCAGATGGAGGCAGTTTAACAAGAAAATGGGGTAGATCTTTAAAACTCGGGATGGATTGACTGATTGACTGATTTTTAGAGATGGGCTGTTTAATAGTTAACTATTGTGTCAACCTGAATAAAGAAATGCCTGGATGATTAGTTTAGCACAGTTCTGAGCAAATCAGAATGACTGACTTACTGAAGACAGAAGACCCACCCAGCGTGTGAGTGGCACCAACCAACAAGGCTTGTAGTCTGGATGGAATAAAAAGGCAAACAAGAAGTCTCACTTCTCCTTCATAGAAGCTCCAATTTTCACCATTCCCTTGGATGTCCATCTCCAGGCTTCAGGTGCAGACCCTTCAGCTTTCCAATTAAATCTGTCCCTCTAGTGAACCCTGATACAGGCTGCCTCTCCAGCTTCCTCATGCTGCATGTGTAAACAGCACCATGAAATGAAACTTTAAAAGATGGCTTTTTTCCCTTAATAGACAAGTGGCTCCTCCAAACTTCCTCAGGTTTAGGCCATAAAAGACCAGCCCCATACTCTCCTCAGCCCAGATGAGTGGGCAGAATACATAAATGCTGGCACTGGGAGGTCAAGATCCAGTTTCATTCCCACAGGGAAGGGAAGACAGGTCTGAGTTCAGGAAGGGATGGAGTGGGTCTGGACATGTCTGTTGTCTCACTGTGTTCCCCCACCCCACTGTTCCTTGCTATGAAAAATCCTAACACCTCTGTACATAGTAAGGTGGCAGTTTACAGCAAATGGGCCCCTCCATCTCCTCGGAGCTAGCTTTGAATACATCCTTTTCCTTTTCTACCAAAATAAATAGCCTCCTTTGATTTGGTCAGCAGCAGTCAGAGGAACCTGCATGTGTGAACCTAAAAGGCCAGTATCAGGAACATGAATGACTCAGAAAGGAGTCAGCCATCCCAGCCTTCTGGGCTAAAACCTATCCAAATCTATGTAAGGCTGTTTCCTGGCTTTTATTCTACTCCTTCTATACACTGGAGTGCTTCTGTGCTTCCCATGTGGGAGTGGACTAGCTGACCTCCAAATTTGGCCAAATTTTGAATAAACTCATTTTTCCCATTTTTTATGGCCTTTTCTCATACTCTGATGGTAAGCAGGTAAAGGAACACAGAGACCTGGGGCCCAAACTCAGATTTGACCAAGTCTTTCTTGCACAGAGCATGGATTCCAGTTCCCCGAGGTGGGAGAAGCGCACAGGAAGAATATCCCAGGGAGTCAGAGGAACAGTGAAATCCACCTTGCCCAGGGGAAGGCCAGGCGAAGAGCCTGAGAACATCTTGACTGTTTGCTTTGAACTCTGTGCATTTCTAACAAGAGAAGGTTCTAGAAACCATGACAACCTAATGGCAATGCCTACGCCGGATATACTTTTCTAAATGCTAGTCCCCACAGAGTAGACAGAGATCCTTAGGGGACTGACCAATTGCAGGACTTGAGAAAGAAGTTAACAGAGATCCTAGGACAAGATTTGACACCTGAGGACCAAGAGGTCATGTCAAAACGCACTGAAGGCAACTTGCCAAAGACAGGAAGTTTGATTCTCAAAGGAGAATCAAAAATGGTTAAAGTTGAGTTAAATGCATTGAACGTATAAAGGTCTATGGATTTGTAATGACATTCAGTGAAGGGGGCAGTCACTAGGCAATATGAGAAGGAACCAGAACACCATCCAATCTGTGATTTGTCAACTAAATGGAAAGATTTCAGCATTTATCTTCCCTTTGCTGTGTGATAGTCTCTCTGCAAAAACAAAAGCTCTAATTGATGAGGAGAAGTGGCTTTGTAACAAAGATTCTGGCTATTAAAAGAGGAAGAAATGGCACATGATGGAATTCAATATATGAAATACAGGAAATGTGGGAAACAAGACAAATTAAATGATACCAAGAGAAAGCATGCAGACAAATGAGTTCAATAAATCAATGCCCCAAAACAAAGACAATTGCAGAGATGGGGATATCACTTAAATACATTGTGTGACCTGATTTACACAAAACCACCACACAACTAGGTCTGCACATAGCTTGGTTTTGGCAAGGTGACGGTGCAGTACTATTACTTTTGTTGTTAATAGTATTGTTGTCAGGTTTTGAAAGTCCATATTTTTAACAATGGATTCTCAAATATTTAGGGGCAAAATGATGAGAGGCTTGGGTTTGCATTAAAGTATTTCAAAACCTCTAGTTTCTATAGAGTTTTTATCATGAATGGGTGTTGGAATTTTGTCAAATGCTTTTTCTGCATCTATTGAGATGATCATGGGATTTTTGTCTTTGACTCTGTTGATATGGTGTGTTACATATATTGATTTGCATATGTTAAATCATCCCTGCATCCCTGAGATGAATCCTACTTGGTCAACACAATGGAGTACTACTCTGCCATAAAAAAGGTACACAAATGTAGGTAAATGGATGCACCTTGAGAACATACTCTTAAGTGAAATAAATCAGACACACAAGAGTACACATCGAATTATTTCTCTGATATGAGAAACCATAAGTGTAAATAAGGACAAAGAAGTATAATAGTACATAAAAGAAAGACAATACACAAAAAAGAGGAGAACTAGAAAGAGAGAAGGGGGACAAGAAGGAAGAGAAAAAGAAAAGAAAGGAGAAAGGCAAAATATGGGAAAATGTAAATAAACTTCCTGTAAATAGGGAAAGGGTGGGGGAGTGGACGGGAGGGAGGAGGAAGAGGGAGGAAACCAAGATATATCATGTACAGGTACAAAATAACCAAGATGAATGTGATCATTATGTATACAATGTACCAATACATGTTCTTGGTAAAAAAATGAAATAAAATTAGAAAAAAAAACCAAAGCTTGGAGAAACAAAAAAATAAAGTATTTCAGCATCAAAAATCATGCAAGTGTGAGAAAATCATGCAAGTGTTGAATCGGGTAACGGTTCTGTTCTAAGATACGTTCATGCTCTTATATAAGGGTTCTAGCACATTGTTATCTTTGGGGTTGAATGTGGTTTTTCATAATAAACTATGATAAATATTATTGTAAGAGAAATAGCCACCAAATATACAAATATTTATAATTAACTACAGGTAAAAATAAACCCAGGAGCAAGGCATGCTTTTGGTGTTTAGAATGCCAACTAGTTCCCCTCCCTCTTCTCGCTCTCTTCCCCTCCCTCCGTCCCCGCCCCATCCTGCTCATGTACATGTCAGTGTACTGTACATGTATGTTTATATTTGTGTATATGTGTGTATGTATATAAACATATATGTATTATATCTCAATAAATCCATATCTAACCATAACCTGATGGCCTGGAACTACCACCCAAGGAACACGAATAATGGATATGTAGGTATAGCTCATCTCTCCCAGCACTGCAGCCCTGTTAGAGTGCAGAAATGCAGACAGTTCTCTGTTGTACTGCAAATGGGACCCTGACTGCACACAGCATCTCCCTGCGTCAATAAACAGGACCACCTCTAGAGCATCTGGACACAAAACAGGTAGTTAAAATGCAGCAAGAAGGAAGCCCTGCCGTATCGACTTTACAGCCAGAAAATGATTACAGACTTTTAGAACGGAGTGCTAAGATGCCTTGTCACAAGAGACGAATCTGACCATCTGATGGAGGGCTGCTCTCCTCATTGCAGAGTGAGTTTTGCAAGGAGAAAGAGCGTTTCTTGATGTGCTTTTGCAGATGGATGAGTAAAACACAGGCTGGCTGGACAACGCTGGAGTACGAATTGCTGCTGACAGCCTGGCTTCATGGTGCATTCAGGGTGGCTGCACACAGTGCCCAATGTTGCTGGACTCAGTCAGTCCTGAGACCATAGTTGACCGGAACAGAACTAGTGCCCCCCCCACCTCCTTTCAGGTGCAAAAACCTGAACAATGAGGCTGTCATTCAGTCTGAGGTTTGGAGCACCATGGGTATCCCTGGGTCCCGGGGAGGCAGTTCAGCTCCTTCTGGCTAAATGGGAGTTGCTATCATCTTTAACTAGATTACAAAGAGAACATAATTCTGAGTACGTAATGAGTGGAAGCAATTGGGAGCATGTCAGAGAGGGATTTAACATGCAAAAGTGCAGGATAATGATTTGGAGATAAATAATCCAAGTCACATACATGAAGCTAAAAGATCCAAGCCACAGGTTTCAAAGCAGGACAGGGCCATGGAGATCAGTGTGGAATCCAGCCCCAAAACCCCCAGAGAAACTCCAGAACCAAGGGAGCTGCCCCGTGCCAACCACGCTGAGAACTAAGGAGCCCTGCAGGATTCACAAGAGCTATCCACAGGACCCGAGGGCAGTGTCACTCCTCAGCACCAACCCTCTGCCTCTGCACCTCTCTGCATGGCCCCACATGGTCACATCAGTTTTACTCTGCACAGACCTTACACACACTTCTCTTCTGCACACAATGGAAGCTAAGATTCTTCTGATTCATATTTATTTGCTCACTGTACTCAGAGCGATCACAAGACACAAGTATTTTGGTTGGCCTAAGACCATGGTAACATATCTAACAATGTGCAACACCCTCAACAAATACACAAAAGCTGCTGGGCTAGCAAGCAAGAGAGGAGATCATTTTCTTCTTTGTAAGATTTCCTAATTGTTGGTGTGCTCTATCTACCCTCTTCCCTACCCCTGTCTCTCACCATACAGCAAACACACACAATTCAGGGAGAAAAGTCATGGCAGGCGTATAGCATTAGGCATGTCTCCCAGCAGTGGTAGACTGATTAGAACGTCTAAGTGCAGAGCTGTTCCTTTATCCCTAGATTTTACATTGGTAGCCGAGGGGAAAGAAAAATAATTTTCATTTAATTTTAAATGGATAGTTAACTGGAAGGGTTTCATGATTTAAAATTTGAAGCAGATTCTCAAAGCTACAGTTTCTTTCTTAATTGGGAACGTGGATTCTAAAACCATGTTTCACCAGTCTCATCAATAATGTGGACTGTACTTTAGCAGAAGTGTTGCCGCCCACCTCTGACATCAAGCTGGCCCACTGAGCTGTGTGAGGACCAGTCATGAAGGCTTCCAGACGCTGTCCTGGCCTCCCGCCCGCCCCACCCTGGCACGGGACAGCGCCCAAGTCCCCGCTGTTACCACCTGATGAGTAGTCTGAGTCAGCTACAGAGGGAGAGCTAAAAGCCCAATCTGGAAGGGACAGACTTGAAAGTAGTAATTATATATTTTCAATTTGAAAACTGCCTGAGATGAGAGATTCAAAAATCTATTTGGGGACACATAAATAATATACTTGTAATTGGCACATTTTTACATCAGTCTTTCCATTTTAAACACTCGCATAACTAAGAAAAATGCTAGCAAAATCAAAATGAGATCATATTTCTTGCACGCATCTTATTTGTCACTTTTCTTTGCCTGATTCATGCAATATACCTCCACAGTAGTGTTTTCAAAACACTGAAGAACACTAACACTCCACTGAGAAACTCGTGTATTGAGATTTAATTGCAACATTTGATCCATGTAAACTTGATGTGACTACTGATATGTTTCTGTTTCCCCTCTAGCTTGGTATTTATTTTCTATTGTTCCATCTGTCTTTTGTTCCTTGTCATATTTTCTGCCTTTGTTTGGATCAACTGAGTGTTTTTAATATTCCATTGTTGCCTTTTATTATGTACGTATGTATGTATGTAATTATGTATGTATGCGTGCATTTATTGCTGTGGTGTTTGGGATCAAACCAGGGCCTCGAGCATGCCAGGCAAGCATGCTGCTAGCCAAGCGCTGAGCATACTCCTAGCCCTCCACTGGCTTTTAATAAATGTCATGTCTCTGTTATTTTTAATGGTGCATCTAGGGTGTATCTGCACGCTATATTATATAGGAAACTTACAGTGGCACATATTTTCAATTTCCCTCTCAACCTCTGTCCTACTGTTTGTTGCCACATATGAATTTTACATATAGGTTATCCTACTCTACATAGATTGTTGTTATTTTTTTCTTTAAACGGTCAGCTCCATTTTGAATACATTTAAAAATGGAAACATCCTCATACTTAGAAATTGACTGCAACATCTGAGCTTTGCAATATTTATGTAGACCTCAGTTTTCATGTGACATAATTTTCCTTTAGCCTGAATTGCATTTCACTTCACTTTTAAAGGGTATTTCCCATGGACAGAGATTTCTTTTAGCTGTTAAGATGTTTTTCTTCTCTTTCTCGCATCAGTATTTTAAAGATGTTGGCCTGTTGTTTCGTGGTTTATATTATCTCTGATGAGAAGTCCACATATATTGGCCAACACTATCCTCATGTACTATGTTACTTTATGCACTACCTCTAGATAGTATCTTAGCCTCTATGTATATCTATGTACTATCCTAGCTGCTTTTAAGGTTTTTAAGTTATCTTTCATTTTAACAATTTGATTGTGATTTTCCTACATTTCCAGAACAGTGATAAATAAAGGTCTGTTCTTCAAGCTACCCAATCTGTGGTATTCTGCTATGGCAGCCTCACTAAGACAGGGAAGAGAAGGCAGCTGCTATCAGAGGAGGCCAAACGATCCCCGAGGTGGAGAGCACATGCTGCTCTAGTCATCGGCTGCAGCATCTCTTGTGCAAGATGCCCAAGTAGAAGGAACTGGGCACACAATTTTGATCACAACTCAGTTACGAGGTCCTCCCTTCCCACAGTTTCCACAGCCCTTAGATCTATCAGCCCTGGATGATTCATCCCCAACCCATCTCTCTAGGTACATTTAATAACACGCTCCTCCTGTTTGTTTGTTTGTTTGTTGGTGAGAGGTTCTCAATGTGTAGCCCAGGCTGGTCTTAAACTTGGAATCTCCTGCCTCAGCCTCACGATTGTTAGGATTGCAAGCATGTACCACCAAGCCAGGTACCTCGTCTTTATTATTTGAACAGTAAAAAGAACACACAGAGTTCACTGCATGCCTAAGGCTAAAAGGAAAAGATTCTTCTTGTGTAGAACTTATTTTCACAGGGGCTTGGGCTTCTAGGATAAGAGGAAGTGGCCTAATGGAAGCTTTGGGGGAGGATATACACAGACAGTCAGTCATGTTGCGATGCCCAAGTCTCTCGTGCACCAGCTACCTCCAGTCACTTCTGGACCAGGTGTCAGAACCCCACTGCCTTCTTCCTGTGGAAAGATCCCTCCTTGCTATAAAGGCAGATGATGCCCACCTAACGTTCATCCCCAGGAATCATCCAAACCTGAACCAAAACTCCAGACCACAGACACTCGGGCTGCTTTCTCAGTGTAGCCCTCAAAGGGCCAGGACTCTGGCTGACAAATTGCTATGCTTGATTCTTTTTTTTTTTTTTTTTTTGGTACCAGGAATCGAACTCAGGGCCTCATGCTTGCGAGGCAAGCACTCTAACCACTGAGCTAAATCCCCGGCTCTAGGCTTGATTCTTGAGGAGGATGTGAGAGAGTACAAGGGCCCTTGACACTGCACAGCCAAATGGAAGGCATTCTGTCTTTTCCCCACCTCTAGAGGGGTCTGCAGTCTGTCTTCTGTAACCTCAGCACGTCCTCTTATTCTCAGCCTCCATGGCTTGGTATGGGCTCCCCAAAGGGCCACGCTTGCTCCAGTTCATGCCACCTCAGGCTCTTCTGCTCCAAGTTCAGGTCACTCACCTCACTCCTGTTATGCCTTCAGAGTCTAGCATATCTAGCACTTGCCCAGGTAAGTCTTTCTTAAGCAGAATAGCTTTCCATTGCACATTTCATGCTATCTGTATACCTCACTAACATTTGAAAATATGTTTTCTGCGAACACGAGGTTAATGGCCTCCCTCTCATTCAGTCCCTCGCTCCTCAAGAACAAGGCCCCCACCGCCTTCTCAGCCCTGGCACAGTACTTGGCACCTGTATCTACTGGGGTGCTCAACCTACCTAATCCAAAGGACACATTAATGAAGCACAAGAAGGACTGGAAGCTACCATGCACATGAGGCGGTAGCTGCACTGTTCTCTCTTCACACCTGGGCTTACTTTCTTTACAGGAACCTTACTGGAGGGGAGACAGCAACCTTTCAGGCTGCTAGAATGAAATACCATGATCTAGGTGGCCTTTGAAAAACAAGTTTCTTTTTCACAGTTCTGGTGGCTGAGGAATCCGAGATCAAGGTGCCGGATGATTTGGTGTCTAGTGAGGGCACATCTTGGTTCACAGATGGAGTCTTCTTGTCGCATCCTCAAATGGAAGAAGGAGCAGGGGATCTCTGTGATGTCCTTTTTATAATCCATTAACCCCATTCAGAAAGGCTCTGCCCTCATGACCTCTCAACAGCTCCACCCCCCAATACCCTCACTTGGCCATTAGGATTTCGACATATGCATTCTGGGGAGCAAACATTAAGACTACTGCAGAGGTCATACTGAAAATCAGAGGAGAAACTTTTTAACCAAACTAACTGTGTTCTGCTTTTCTAAAGGGAGAATCGAATAGTGACCGTGTGTTGAGACATATGCTGAGTCAGCACCTGTTGGGGAGCGCCAGGGGGATTCAGCTCTTGAAAGGGATTCAACTTAGTGAACTCAAGGCCCCTTCAAATTCCTACAGTGCAGGAACATTCTCAACTCCAGATGCTCCCCGCGATATCGAATGGCATTTGACACCAAGCAGTTTATTAGATGTTTATGTGAAATCAAATTTGTACTGAGATTCCCTAGATAATCTGTCACTAAACACGCAGAGACAATTTACAAAGGTGCTATTCTCTCTATAAGGAAACTTGGCCTTATACAGAGTTGCCTGCCCACACAGTTGGTACGCACTGGAGAGAGACTGTAGTCCGGGTGCATCCATCTCTCTTAATCTTACACTAAACACCTGACTGGGAATGAGTCTTAGCCTTCAGTTACAAGTGTCAAAGTCTAGAACTCCTGCTGCACCCCGGAGAGAATGAAGAAGAACCCACAAAACACCCTCAGGATGCATCTTGGCACCTACTGAGAAGGGGCGTATCTGTCTCCCTATTGACCCTCAAAGCAGGTAAGCTCTTCTGTCCTCCAGTTCAGTAAGCACCCAGCATGGAGGCGAGCGGGCTTCAGTGGGGACAGGAGGTGTGCCCAGTGACGAAGCCAGTCTAAATGTAGGACCTCAGGCACAGCATTTGCTCTGCATTTCCCTGGTGGTGCTCACTCCAGTTTGACACACGCGAGAGGGATTTTACTTTTTAGCTTCCGTTACAGGTAGGTGGTAGGAATTTACTTTTATTTTTATTTATCAAATTTGTTTCAGCCTCTAGTGACCAAGGACCTCACTTCTATGTGCTCACTGTTGCTCATGCTCCCCTCTGAGCCACACTTGGATGCACAGACAGTGCAGCAGCAGGCTGCGGACACAGTTAAGCAGAGCCCGGCCCAGAGGTCTTGGCCTTAGTTTTGAATCTTGTGCACGGGATAACTTCTCTGTCAATAGGGATGATTCACTCTCCACCCTACTCACAATTAGGTAAGTACAGGGAGAAGGAACAAGTTCCGAGTTGTCAGTGCTCTAAAGAACAAAAGACAAGTGTAGTCACCCCTCTATATCTGGGAGGTCCACAACCAGTGATTCAACCAAGTGAAGACAGAAAAAAATCGGGCAAACAATGAGTCTGCACTGTATGTGTGTAGAGACTTCTTTGTCAGTAAAGCCTGTTTTCAAAACTCCTGAATTAGGTATTATCAGTCACCTGGAGATGATTCAACATCTGTGGAAGGATTGGGCAAGTTCTATGCAATTATGACACCATTTCATAGGAGGGACTTCAGCATCAGAAGATTTTAGTATCCATGGGGGCCTTAAAGCAACCCCCACAGACACTAAGGGACAGCTCTGTGTCTCACATCAGCTTCACAAAAAGACCGGAAGAAGCTCCCAGTTGGTGAGCCACAATGGCTTCAGACAGCATGGTGTCTACAGACAGCATGGTGTCTACAGACAGCATGGTGTCTGCAGACAGCCACAGCCACTCACCCAATCAGCTGGCATTAACCCTCTTTCTGCATGAGCTCATAGTCCAGTGACCTGGAGGGAGAGGCTGGTAGTTAAGAGGTATTAATGCAGGAGGCCTGAGCAAACTGTCATCATGCCCACCTGCAATCTCAGCAACTTGGGAGGCCGAGGCTGCAGGATGGCTTCGATCGGCCTGGACAACATAGTGACACACCACCTCAAAACACATACGTGTGCATGTGTATGTGTGTGCGTGTGAGCACATGCGTGCTGTTCAGCTCTTTCATGTATCTATAAAATTATCTATTAACAGAATTCACGCTGATCTAGTGGGGCAAACCCTGGGAGAATGAGGCTTCCTTTGACTTGAGTTTTCTGTAGTCTAGCTGCAGCTCGCGGTCCCCGGAGGTGCTATGGGAATGGCTTTCAGGCTTAAAGAGTCGCCCCCTGTGTCTGAGGTTGCATACCCTGCACTATGATGGCTTTCTTTGCTGCACTGGATAAAACCGTAATTTTACTTACAAGATCCATTTCGTTGAGGGTCTTCATTCCCCAGGCAGAAGCCATCTGCTCTGCCATGCCAATGCCAGCACCTGCTGGGGCACTGGGACAGCACAGGTGTGGCCAGCACTGGCTGGTGCTTCGGGTAGGTGCGGTCCACGGAGCTGAGAGGCAATACCCCGCACAGTGATCCCCGTGCATAGGCCATGGCAGGGAGCAGGTGGGCAAGTTCTTACAAGCTCTTATCCTGCCCTTGAGACACCTCCAAAGATGATCCCTGCCTGGAAGGATGAGACAGAAATGCCTTTTCTCTTAATACTAACAGCTCTAAAACTCAAAGAAGGGCCTGCCAATGTTAGGACATTTCTTAAGATTTCTGTTTTCTTTAAAGCGCAGAGCAACAGTAAAACGGAATTAGTGGTGATATTTTGCAGCCAGCTAAACTGTTCAAAAAAAAAAAAAAAACTGAAGTGCTGAGAAAAAATAAAAGTTTACTTCAGTTTGATTTTTTTCCACTTCAGACTACTGACTAAGAAACTGCACTATATCTTACATAAATCCATATGAACAGATCTCCCGCGAGACACCTTCTGACAGCAAGTCTATGTCTGTGACTCATCTGAAACACGTTCCAGAAGAGTTCTGCTGCCTAAAGAAATGACTAGAACCACGAAAACAGGCTCAGAAGACCCTCTTCTTCCCCTTGCCGCCTTCTCCACCCTGTTCTCCCGCCACCCTACACTTTCTCATTCTGTAGCTTTGTGTGTTTTCTCACACTTCCTCACACTCTGACTTCCGCCTGCCCATCCTCCCTAGACAATGCGTGTCCCTCCAGTGCCCAGGTTGCCTCTTGTTCTCTGGAACTGGCAAACACTCCTCTGCGGCACGAATGGCAGACAGAGCTGCTCCCATCTCACTGGCGTGAGACGTTCTCGCCCTGCACCCAGCTTGTCCTTACCTGACTGTGAGCTCTCTGGAGATGAGCAGGCTGCCACAGTTTTCACAGGCTCAATGTGTGTGTGGTGGATCTAAACTATTGTTTGAGGAAGGAGCTGAGAGATGGAGAGATGGGGAAGATGGAAACACACATTTTCAAAAGAAAGCAAGCAGAAAGTATGAACTCAGGCGACCAGAGAGGAATGGCAAAAGGATCTTAGGATATTTAAACTGGAGAAGAAAATTCTCCTGACACAGAAATGCTTTCAAATATCTGAAGAGTTCTAAGGTGGAAAAGTGTTGTAAGAACTAGAATCTGGACTGACACATGGAAACTTGGAGAAACATGAATGCAAAGGATGTTCTGCTGTTGCACTGGGCAGGGACGCTGTGGTGGGTAAACCACACACAAGGAGGTCACTGAGCTGGAGCGGGGGCTCAGGATGGCTCTTAGCAGGCAAGCGGGACACAGAAAGGTAAAATATAGGCAGCAAAATAAAAGATGGAGGATAGGAAGTAGGGAGATAGACTTTTGCAAATGGGAAGGGGAACAAGAGATGGAAGAAAAAGAGAGGAAGGGGATGAAAAAAAAAAGTAAGATATGTTAAGTACATGTACCAACTACCCATGAGGCTGGTGATCATTATGAACTACAAACATGTACTAATAAAAATAAAAATTGAGAAAAATAAGAAGCAGCTGGACTTTGTCATCTTGGCAGGTATCTTCCAACACTCAGAATCCGAGCACAGACAAACACTCTCAGTCATAAGGGACTATTATGAAGCCTTGCTCCACTTGCCTCATATCAGACAAATGGGAGACCAATGACGCAGAAGAAGAAAATAAATCGCCCCTAATGCTTTCCCTCAACCGACATTAGTTTCTATTATGTCAAATTCTGAATTCCAGGTTTTTTAAAGTGTTGTAGTAAAAATATTAAGTACTTTTGCCATTCTTGATGTTTTAGAAAAGATGTACAGAAAGTTATGACCTAAGATTAATTACAAACTTGATTTTGGACTGTGTTTTTAACCACTTCAAATTTGATATGAGACGTCACTTTCCATTCAGAGGAGAAGACCCACATATGTTACTATCACTTCCGTCTTTTGTAAGGAGCTAATGAATGCATAATGATTATGATGCCAGGACTCCCTGTCATAAGAGTGATCAACGCAAGCCTTGATATTTATAGTCAAACTAACATTATTTTATCAGTGAGATATTACTACCTCCAAAATGTTCAACATAAATCTAATCATCATTGAGAATCCAGGTATTCCAGAATGTGGAATCATCCTACCACATTCCAGGCCTGGAATCTTAAAAACATAAATAGGTGAATGAAAAAGGAAGGTGCCAACCTAGATCAAAGCCATGAAAGAGACATAATAAATAAAATGTCAAGGTGTTACCTCCGATGCCTGGATCAAAGGAACATGGTTATAAATGACATTTTAAACACAACTAAGAAATTTTAGATCGTAGACTGGATACTAAATGCTAACTTTGATTTTTTTGGTATTATGAGTAGGTCGGAAAATGTTTTCATTCTTAGAAGATACACGTGAAATATTCTGGGCTGACATGCTGTGATCTCTGCAATTTATTTTCCAAGGATTATCAAAAGACGTGTGTGTGTGTGTGTGTGTGTGTGTGTGTGTGTGTGTTTTCAGAGCGAGTGAGACAGCGTATCAGAAACATAGTTAATCCAGGTGAGGGGTCAATTGGTTTAATTCTATTATTCTTTCAGTTTTTCTTTACATTTGAAAATATTCAAAATGGAAACTCATTCTGGAATATTGGCAGGTGAAACACTTTGATTTCTTCTATGTCCAGTGACAGCAAAATTTGCTTGGGGACATGGATGTGGGTCCTTCTGGTGTCTCCTTCTTCCCATTCCTCTGGTCACTGAATCCAGGGATAATCCACAGGGAAGAGCCCTGCGCAAGAGAGATGCCCAGAGGCCTCCACAATCCTGCCACAAACTGTCCTCCTCATGGACGGGCTAAGAGGAACAAGGCCCACTAACCCATGGGACAAGGCAAGGTTTGCCTTAAAACAGAGGGTAACACAAGTTTGCAAAATCTTTGGCAAAATTCCAGATGTTTGAAAAACCAAAATTCTTCAGTGTGACTGAAGAATGAAAGAGAAGAGGAGATGCAGAGGGGCAGGTGGATGCGGACTGCAGGCTGATGAGCTGGTATTTAATTTAGGGGGCGGGGAGAGTCTCTGTCAGGGAGGAGAGTAGTGTTTCAGTAGCGTTCATTAGAGAACAGTCTCAGTGAGCAGAGTCAACAGAGCTGAAGGGTGGCAAGGGTGACTCTAGAGCAGAACTCTAGAACCTGCTAAGATTGCAGGACACTTCACTGCCCCCATGTCACATGTGCACTTTCTCATCCTCCAAACACAGCTGAAGCCTCTTGGGCTGTTAAGAGAAACTAGTTAAGTTAAGAGGAGTTAAATGTTTTAAATTCTAAGAAGATCTGGGTGTGGTAGCACACAGCCATAACCCCAGCACTCTGTCTCAAAATAAATAAAATAAAATGTAAAAAGGGCTGGGGATGTAGCTAAGATGCAGAGTGCTTATCCAGCATGTGCAGGGTCCTGGTTTGAGGCCCAACAGCACAAACAACAAGTCCACATCTTCTTGGGGCTGAGTATGTGGCTCAACAGAAGAGCACGTGCTTTGCATACAGGAGTCATTAGGTTCAATCTCTAGCACTAAAAAGCACAACAAAACAAGAAACGGTCATCACAACATTCTAGAAGATGGAGGGGTGGACACACTTCCTGCTTGTGGCTGAGAGTTGAATAGACTCAGCAAGACACAGGTCCCACTCAAAGGAGCACAAGTAAGGATGGCAGAGGCCTGATCCACAAGCAAAGCTGGAGTCTGTACTGGCAGCAGATAAATGTTCATGCAACTCTTTAGGGAAATCACTTCCAACTCAGGGGAGTGAAGGGATCTTTTAAGCATTCAAGGTTTCAAAAAATTACCTGCACGCAACACCCTCCAGTGAGTTCCCAGAGAAAATGTTCCACCCAAAAAGAAAGACAGACGTCAGAAGATCCAAGGACCAGAGCATAGGCCAGGACAGATGGAGTGGGGCTCCGGGGTGATAGGGGTGGGAGTGGGTGGTGGCTCTGGGCCTGCAGCCACTGGGAGCAGGTGGAGGGAGGGAACATGGCGCAGAGGGCCGCAGAGGTGTTCAGACCCTCGGGGAGGGAGGACCTTCTTAGAGTTCCACCAGAGTGGCCAAAAGAATACTGCTGTGCTAGGGTGTCAAGCACTAGCTTTTAAAAAAATAAAGCAATTACCTTCTGGACAAACAGAATTCATATCTCCCTTCTCCTAAATGTAAGCAAATGACATTGGGATATTCTGTGGGATTCGGTAATTACATGATTATAAAATTTTGTTAACCAGGCAGGGACTATGTATTTAACAAAATTTTGCTTTGTAATTGGGTAGAATGGGGTAGGAGTACTTGCAGAAGGAGAGCGAATCATGTAACAGAACTAAATTCTAGGCCTCTCCAGTAGGCATTCATAAGTGTCACTGTATAATAAACAATCTGGAAGTTTTCGTGTATTAGGAAGTGGCGGGAAAGAGCAGGAATTTACCAAGGAGTGGAAAGCAGACTCAGGTTCAGGAGGGGTGGGGCACAAATTTTCTTTTTAAGTCTTTTAATGCTATGTTTTTCTTTAAATTGTGAGGATTAAATTACTTTGGTGAACGTGAGTCTTACAGTGACGAGGAGGAGTGAGGGAGAAGAAAGAGAAGCAGGAAGTTCTGGAAAAGTGGGGAGGAGGGAAAAGATTGGAAAATAAAAAAGAATGTGTGGTAGGTGTCATAGGCAAACTGGAAACTTTAAAGAGCAGCCTTAGGCAAGTTCAGGACTAACACGACCTTCTACTTGAGGAAGTGAAGGATTTTAGTGCACTGTGGGGAGGAAGAACATACGGGTTATCAGCACAATCTCATTCAGACTAGATAGAAATGAAAGGCCATCCCTCAAATAGATGAATATTCAGGGGTACTTCTCTATATGAAAATGTTAAGCTGCACAATCTTTTCATCTAACAAAAGAAGTATTCCCCAAATGGCACGGTTTATTAGGGACATAAAAGATTTATTTTTCTTTTGTTTCCTCATATCTGACAAGAATGCCATTTACTTGCCATTAATTTTTTAATTTAGATGAACAGTGGTTTATTATTTAAAAGGAAGTTCAGCCCAGGTCCATTGTCGGTGTAAAATAATATATCACACTCAGAAATCTACAGGAAATAGGTACCATAGTTCCTTTTTATTATTGCTATAGGTAAAATGCTTAACATAAGAAACTTGAAGCAGTAGTTCTGAAAATAATTTGAAAGTAAATGAAAATAAGATTGATGTGAACACAGAATAAAGGAAAATGAAACCTCTTATTAGGCTACCTTCTTCCGGGACTGTTGATTGCAGGGCTGGTTTGGGTATTGATTAATGCCAATTGATTAATACCTGCTCAGCCTTAAGTGGTGGGGGGAGAAGCCCGCCGTTGCTCTGGTACTATTCTCCCATTGTATAGTGTCCTCAGTGCCTCATTTATGGCTTCAAGGTATTCTCCTTCTGCTTATTTGCCCAATATAATTTACCACCAAACCAACCACGCCATTTTCTCAATAGGCTTTCAACCCAAGTCTTCCTCTTCACAATTGCATTTCCAATTTCACCTGCCTCCCTGAAGCTCCTGCCCACTTCCAAACCTCACCTGATCCACCATGACAGAGAAACACTCAGGAGGCCAGAGGAGTCAAAACCTGCTTGCTTGAAGCAAATGTCCAGTGCTTGTGAGGTAAACTCCGGTTTTATTCAACAGAGCAGTTGAGATTCCATGTGGTGTGGGCGACCACACATGGAAGAAGCAGGTAATCTCATTTGTTTTTAGTAAGATAGCTCTATGTACAGGAAATCAGGAAAGCCACTATCAAACATGAGAAATTCTGATGCTGCATACACATTCTTACATATTCTATCTTGTGTATTGTGATATTTCATTCCTGCAATAAGTCTAGTGAAACGTCTTTCAATCCCAGGAAAGGAATACTGGTCCAGCAGTGAGTTCTTGCAAAAACAGGTTGTTATCAAATCCTGAGCTTGGCCCTACCTGGCTCTCTCTGGCTTCCTGTTTCAAGATGTGAGCCTTTCTCTTGCACATTGATATTGAAACTGCACCAGAACCTGTACCATGATGTTTGGACTTGCAGTCTCCAAAACTGCAGTCTCCAAAACTGCAAGTTCAGTAAACTTTGTTTCTTTATAAACTTCACCTGCCTTGGGTCATTCCATGATAGCAGCAAAACTAAGACAGAACAACATACTCAGGGTCACACAGGTAGTATTGGCAAAACTAGGTCTGAACCCAGATCTGTCTGCTCACTGTACAAGCTCAGGATTGACATAAACACAAAAGTAAATACCACCAAATACATTCCAATATTTTCTGGCTTCTAGAGGCCTCCTGAATTCATTGAGTCGTAGTCTTCTTCCATCTTCAAAGCCAGCAATGGCAGATTGAATTGCTCTTACATTCAATCGCTCCAACTCTACTGCCTTTTTCACATCTGTTTCTCTGACTCTGTGTCATCTTCTTTCCTTTGGAAGGACCTTGTCATCACACTACATCAGTACAGATAATCTATGAACATCTCCCCATCTTAATTTAATTACAATTTAAAAGGCCTCTTTGCCACGTGAAATAAGACATTTAGAGGTTCTGGTGATTAAGAAAAAAACATCTTTTTTAAGAAAGGCTATTGT